>JAQGBD010001016.1:0-20148 GCA_034698165.1 Punctoribates punctum | reverse complement strand
CTGATGTCCAAAAATCTAATGTTTCTGACAATCAATACCATAAATGCGAGAAATGTCAGTTCGTCGCCGACGAAGAAATGGAACTAATTCTTCACTCAGCCCAACATTATTTGATTAATCCAAACGAAGGGACTGTTATAGAGTGTCACTCATGCGATGATTTCTTTTTCGATAGGGAATCGTTTGAGAAACATATAGAAGAAGTTCATCCACAAAGTCACCCACAAAATCATCCACAAAGTGAAAGACTCGATACGAATACAATTGAGAAGTATTCAGCTTCAGATGAAACACAAGTTTCACTTTTTGTTAATCCATTTATTGAAACAGAACTGAACCCAACGCCTGGTATTCAGGTTTAGGCTCTGATTGTTATAATAAAACTTAAGTTTTGTTCCCATTATAGATATATTGTCAACAGCTCTGGCCATCGCTTTTACAGATGAAGACTTTTCAGAGATTACACCAAACAATGGAGAGGATGAAGAGAGTTATCCCCTGACCTTCTAATCAATTGCTAACCGATAATCAATTTAATTAATCTTTCAATTAATGAGTGCTTTGAAAATATTTATTAATAATTTGCTTCAATTGTTTGAATATTACTATAAATAAGAGTCAAATGTTTTATAAATAATTTGTATTCATTTTTGTCAATAATTTTGTTGCGAATTATCACTCATTTGGCTTAAAACAGTCGTCTTCTTGCGCTTCTTGTGCAGCAGCAGCGGCTTCTTCTTCTGCTTCTTCTTCTTCTTCTTCGTCTTCAACTTCCAACTCTTCTTCTGTCGTCATTTCGTTGTTTTGTCGAAAAATCTGTTCCCAAAAATGATATAATTCTTTATTTTTGGTCCGTTCCTGAAGTTTACGGTAATTGTCAGAAGTGGCAAAACAGACGAAAAGTTTGAATAACTTTTGGCTTTTGATTATCTCAACAGCACTTCGGGCCTCAAATGCGGACTCGAAGACAACGACAGCAAACGAATGCTTCTCTTTCTTCTCATTCTGTCTGCGGATAATCTGAAGGCTCTTTAAATGACACCCAATCCGCGTTAGATAACTCTTGAGACCAAATTGAGTGAGTTCTTGAGGAAAGCCATCGATATATAACTGAGACCTGTCTTTTGTGTCTGAGTTTTGTGTGCCTGAGATTTGAGACAAATTTGGCCGCAGATAAGCTGCGGTCTGACCCCTTTCATAGGAATTGTCGGAGGAATTAAAGTCTTCCTCCATTGGATTCCAATCACTGAAGTCTTCGGACATTATTTCGAAATAATTGGTTTCGATTATTGCAAAATTTGTATCAAAGAATTGCTTATAAGATATAAGGGAAGTGATTAAGTGATCAAAAATTACTGATAAGAGCTTTGCTTTGAGTCAAACGAATCTTTGGTGAAATGTGTCAAAAGTAAGTCATTTAAAATGAGAGGAAAAGAGAGGAAACTTCAATAAAAATTGATGCAATCCATTGAAAGCTTACCACAAATGTCGTCAACTTTTGCAACAAATGGTTTGCAAAACACTGTTTCGTTAGACAGAGAGACAAATAAAGGGTTCAAAGCATTGATTTAAAGATATTGTAATTTATTGTCGAGATATGAAGTATAGGCAAAACAAAAGCATACGATTGGATGCGACACATGTTATGTCTGTATGTCTTCCGCGCGACTGTTGTTTATATGTTTCATATATTGTCTCAAAACTCAAGTTTTCTCACTTTTTGTAACTCATTTAAGAAATGCGTTTCTCTTCTCATAACTGATTTTAAAATGAGTTTAGAAGACGAAGAATTGGATTTCGATGAAACTGAAGACTATGTGAATGACTTGTTGTACGACACGAACGACAATAAGTCGACTGAAGTCACACATCAGGACTCAAGTGATGAGTCAAACGATGGAAACCAAAATTCAAAACAATCGGACGAAGACATCGATGAAGACTCAAAAGACGAGTCATCTCAAGAATCTGAAGAAGAAGTAGAAGAAGGAAATGAAGAAACCAATCAAAACACAAATTATGAGTCAGAAGCCGAAGAAGTGGACAACCGATCCGACGAAGAACTAAACAAAGAGTCAGAAGAGGGCGAAATCAACGAAGACTCAAATGAAGTTTCGGAAGAAATCATTTATGTGGCCGACAAACAAAGTGAGGTTCAAACCAATCCATTGACTGATAAAACGGTTGGAAATAGCAATAAGTCGGCCGAAGAAGAGATAAATGACTCACTGATGACCGACGACGAGGACTCTGAGGACTGTCAACCAATTGTTGTAAACAAAAAGGATAAACAGAAAACGACTGAAGACAAGAATCAAAACACTTCTGAATCTCTAAGAAAATTGAATGAAAAAAGTTTGGACTCAAGAGAGGATCCAAAAGAAACGACGAACAGAACTAATAATTTAAAAGAATCGTTCGATTCCTTTAAAGACAAAAAATCAAAGAATAGCGACAATAATAAAGGAATAGAATCCTCTCATTCTTCAGACCCTCAGAATTCTGACTTCGATATGTTTGAAGACTTGGAAAAGGCTCTGTTTATGATCCATAGCGATGAGTCGTCCCTCAAAGACAGTGTCCATCAGTTGAATAAATCTCAACCAAAAGATATTACGAAGAAAAGTGTTTCTGCGGACAAAACAGTGACAAAACTTGTAAACAATTCGGTGAAAAATCACGAAAACAGTTCTCTAACAAAATCAACAAAGAGTTCAGTCACTGAATCAGTAAAAACTGCGACAAAAGATCAAATAAAAACTCCAATCGCTAAGACTTCTGCTAAAAAATCGATAAAGACTTCAGTCATTGATTCCGTTAAAACTCCGGCCAAAGATTTGGCCAAAACACCAACCGTTGAGACTTCTGTCAGAAAAGCGGCAAAGAGTTCACTCATTGATTCCGTTAAAACTCCGGCCAAAGATTTGGTCAAAACGCAAACTGTTGAGACTTCTGTCAGAAAAGCGACAAAGAGTTCAGCCATTGATTCCGTTAAGACTTCTGCCAAAGATTTGATGTCCACACAAACGGATAAAACTGTCAAAAAAGGTGTAAAGAGTTCAAAGAGTGATTCGGGTGAAACCTCTACAATCAATTCAGAGACAAATTCATTAAAGAAATCTGAAAAGAGTTCGACCACTGATTCAGTAAAAAAGTTGGCCACAAATCGCGAAAACATTTCGATCCCTAAATCAACAAAGAGTTCAGCCATCGATTCAGTTAAAACTCCGGCCAAAGAGTTGGCAAAGACTCCAACAGTTAAAACTGCTGCTAATAAAGTGGTAAAGAGTTCAATGAGTGATTCCACACAAATATCTGCGATAATAAATTCTGTGACCAATTCGCGCAAGAATTATGGGAACAGTTCGACCACTGATTCAATAAAAACTTCGGCCATCACTTCTGCCATCAATTCTGAGAGCTATTCCACTAATTCAACTCAAAGTTCTTTAATAAGTTTAACCCAAAATTCAGTCATTAATTCGGTAAACAATTTGAGTGTTCCGACAACTTCTGGTCTGAGGAAGACATTGGATTTGGACAAAAAGTATTACGATTCGATGCGAATATATCTGACCCAGGGCAAAATCATTGGTTACCCGGAAGAAACGTTTACACAGGAGGCCAAACATTTCAAACTTAAAAAAGGAGTTCTTTACTGTAATTCCAAAGAAGTGATAGAAATTGTTGAACAACAGCGCGAAATAGCGATGACTTACCACTTGAATGCCTCCGCAAAGAGCGCCAAATCCCGACATCGAGGAGCGGCCGCAACAAAGAGAGCCATTGAAACCAAATATTTTTGGGGAGGGATTCAGTTAGACATAGAAAATGCGATTAATAATTGTCGGGTCTGTAATCCCAAAGATCATGACATGACTTCCTATCAGATGTGGAAATACATCGAAATTGGTTCCATTGAAAAGGTTTTAGTGGTCAGAGATTTGAATGAAAAGTCTTCGCTCTTCAACTGTGCCTTTTTGGAGGACATGAGTGCCTTAAACCTGTGCCAACATTTGATGGATTTGTTCCGAACATACGGCACTCCAAATGCAATTCGAATTGTTTTGGACTATGTTTTAAATAAACCATTCATTAAACAAATGGCTGAATATCTCCGCAAAGAATTTCAGAAAATAAAAGAAGAGCTCGAGTTTGTGGCTCAGCACAGCCCAGAAAATAAGTTTAAACTTCCGACGCTTGACATTAGAATTGAGTTCGATTCCACAAATTGTCCCAAAAATGAGAACGAATTAGAAATGAATGCAAACGCCGTTATCGTTGACGAAGACATCACTTTGTTTCACATATTTTCGTGCAATCATTGGTTAATAACTGATTCGGTTTTTAATACCATTTCCGCAGATATTAAAAGTTATGTCAAAAACTTTAGTGATTGGAAATCAAGACTCTCTTCTCTGACACTCTTTTTTCAAATCAATGGAATCAATTTGAAAGCCAATGAAGTTGAAGAGGAAGAAGAGGACGAAACTGTAACTCAGGAGAGCACTACTAAATCAAAGAGAGGCGCATTACGTGAATTGGAACGCCTTCAGACCGACTTTAAAACCGGAAAGCCTTCCTTTAGACCCTTCCTACCTGAAAAAGAAGACACTAAAAAGAAAGAGAAAGAGAAGTCTTCATCAAAAAGAAGTGATTCAATAAACAAAAAGAGCAAATATTCAGTGGAATCGTCTGACTCTTCGTCTGACTGGTCCGACGACAACACATCCGTTGTTTCAAAACATTCAAACTCTAAGAAAGAGTCGAAAGTAAAGAAAAATTTGAAAAACAGTTTTAAAGAGGTTCCTTTCAAACAGATATTGAGAGAAAGCGAAGAGGAACGGGTAAACCGAACTTCGGTTGACTCCATAGAAGTCATTAATCTCGACGACGACTCTCAACAGTCAGTGCTCTCTCAAAGGAGTTCCCTTATATCTCTATCTTCTGAGTCGAAATCCTGCGAACCACCAGTTCTTCAAACAAATGACTCGAATTCTGATACTAAAACAGATATTGAGAAATACGATCCGAACAATTTGTGTCAGGACTGTGAGGTCAGACTCTACCTCTTTTCCCCACAGGATATAGAGAAAGCCATCGAAGGCCTGTATGACTTAAACCAAGGGGTCAGTAATATCGCCCCCAATATCCCTTCCTCTCAAAGTGTTGTAGAATCGCAAGAAATTATGTTTAGTGAAGACTCAGAGGACGAGAATCAAACTCAAGATTCAAACGAAGAAACTATTAATCCGAATGAAAAACAAGAAAAAAGTTTAGTAAAAGACGTGATTAGTGAAGAACTCAAAAAAAGAGGTTCAGTGGAGAGACAACCTTCCAAAGAAGTAGAACTCAATCTATCAGAAAGTTCTTCAGAAGATGAGGAGTCGATAGTACCGACCGCCAAACCAAAAGAGGCTCCAGTCGTTCGGAGCACTCCTGTGGTTCAAACAAAGCCAAAGCCAAGTGTAAGTCAAACACCAACAACAGTACCAACGGTCAGGATTAGTAAAACTTCACTTAACTCACAAACTTGTGTTACTCCTCGAAGTCAACCGACACGTAAACGAAAGGCTAATAATTCAGACAACGATTCAGACTTTGATATAAGAAAAGAGGAGTCGTCTTTGACCGGCAATAAAAAGAGACCAAAATCTGATTCTATGCCCAAGACTTCAGCCAATTCTCAATCAAATAAAAAGAGAAAAGAGAAACGTATTTCCAAACGTATTATTGCCTCAGATTCCAGTGAATCCGAGGATAATGAAGAGCAACGGGAAGACCTCAAGACTCAATCAGATAAAAAGAGGCCGAAACAAAATAATGTGACAAATAGTGAGACAACTAGTGCTGGTGGTGGCGGTGGTGCTACTCCTGGGGGTGGGGGTCAAGTCATTAATTGTGACTTTTGTGACTTCACAACAAACGAAAGACGGGTTTTTATAATGCATTCGACAAAACACAAGAATGAACGCAAAAATGCTATTTTATGTCCGAACTGTAGTAAACAATTCTTCAATAAAGACTCGTTGGAGCGCCACAAAGAGGAGGAACACCCTCCAGAGTATCACAACGCTATTCTCTATGGCTGTGAAAAATGTAAAGATTTTTCCTGTTTTTCGAGTCACGAATTGGAAAAACACTTATTCGAGAGTCATATCGAAGACTTAACTTATATGAAGACCTCTTCCAAACACAGGTGTGAGATATGCAATGGATTCACGGCTCCCAACAAAGAGGTTATGTTCACTCATATGAAGCAAAAGCATCTGATGTTTAAGTGTGTGTTTGACTGCCATTTCGTTTCACTCGATTTTCAAGCACTCAAACGGTTTGACATAATTTTAATATTTCTTTAAATTTTGTTAAAATATTATCTTTTTATGTAAAGTCACGCGAAGTCACAACATTCTCGTTTGGGACATCCCTATGACTGTAGGTATTGTGAGTTCACTACTCCTGTTTTTGGAGACCTCGTCCAACACAGACAGACCACTCATTCAATTGATTGGACGGCGGATCAGATGAAAAATAAATGTGTTTTATGTGACGATTACTTTGAATACGACGACACGAATGCAATCTTAGAGCACTTGTCCTCCCATTCAACTGATTTCTCATATTTTGAGTGTAAGTCTTGTCACAAGAGGTGTCGACAAATGGAACAGCTTAAGAAACACTGCGAAACACATCACGCAGTCGGTCCCGCAGAAGGATTAGAGGCACACATCGCAAATCTGTCACAACTTTTCGAAGAACTGCGCCAACAGTTAGTCAATAGTCAGAGCAATAAAGCAAAGAAGAGTCAATCGAACCCAACGGAGACCCAAAACGCTTTATTAGGTCTTATGGACGACCAGTTCGACGACGACGACAACACTCAGTCTCAAAATGGTATTCATATATTTGATTCGTTGAAAATTTAACAAATCTTTTGAATAGATATTATAGCGACGGCGTGGGACTATGCCCTCAATGGAGAAGAAGAGGGGGACGGGGGCCCCACTATCAGTATTCCTGAGAACGGCGATGATTTCGGAATCATTGAAGAGGACGAAGACGGAAATTGGGCCCCAGTCTGACAGTAAGACCACATCAAGTGTTCCGCAAATTATATTTTGTTTTTTCCATTAATGAGTGGATTTTAATCCATATTTTTTGAATCATTCGACACATTGTTTAAAATCATTGAATAATTGATATTAAGTTTTAAAATCGATTAATAATTTCGTTTTAAGTGAATTAAAATCGTTTTATTTGTTTACTAATTAAACAAATATTTTTGAAATCAAATCATTTAAAACTTGTTTCGAAAAATTTTTGTATTCAATAAACTTTTTAATCAATTCTGCGCTCATTTGTCGTCGAGTTATGGCTATAGCCTGAGCTCTACCACCGGTTTAACTGTAATCCAATTAAGAAATAGAAGACAAGAATTAATGTTTTAATTGATTTATTGATGGCTTAGTTAACGATTCAATGAATTGATTTACAAATCTGTGAACAAAATTATAATTTAATGGAATCTCCGAATCCATAGGAAAACAGATTCACAAAAAAAGAAGAATTTATTTATAAAATCTATATTAATATTAATATTTAGTCTGTTTTATAGGACTTTCGACAAACGATTTGCATATTTATACAGAAAAATATTAAAACTATGCCTTCAATCAAATGCATAGCATTTAATAAATTTATCAAAAACTCAAACATAACTGAATTGTTGGCTAATATTTATGGTATAGAAGTCTATCACAAAAAAGTTATTCTACAGTAAAAACTTGGTTTCAGTGTCTGTTTGTTGAGAGGAATGTTAGCAAAACTTTAGAAACAACTCTTCTCTTATCATAGAATCCCTTAAGAAATGTAATCAAATGGAAGCAAAGCTCATATTATAGTACAGCAGCCCTTCTTCTGAGAGCCTCCGACGATATCACTGGCGTTTCCCCGAAATTTCTTGATTGTGTTGGAAGGCGAGGGCGGGCTGTCGTACATATACTTTGTTGTTATCGAATGACTGCTGTTATTGAATGCATTTGTCGGCAGATTTGTCACTGAATTCCGATTCGATTCAATCATTCGATTGTTTGTCGAATCAGAAGAAGAGGACAGCGATAGACTATTTCTGTGCTTTTCGGCCCTTTGCTTCTTGAGGTCCGCCAATGTCCCGGAATTGAAAGTAGGAGTTGTGTTGACCGTCACGTGTATCTCCACTTTGACAGACTCAGCTCCGGCCGCTCTGTTGGCTGACGGCGACGGACTCTCATTTGAGGTGTTGTTGAGTTGGTGTTTGTCCTGATCCGTATATCCAGTGTTCCGGATGACAATCGCCTCTTTGTTACCATTACTTTGGGGTTGAGTTTGGATTTGATTTGAAATATTTTGCGAAACTTCGGAATCGGAGTCAATTGACTTTTTGTGATTGGATTCGATTTTAAACTCAATATTATTCAAATCGACAGCACTTTCAGAATCGTATCCATTTTGATGAGAAGACAACGGCTCTGGTGGCGGAGCCGGAGAGTCAGTGGAATCTATGACTGCGACGATATCAGAAGTCTGTCGCGAGTCTTCTTCATCGTCTTCTTGGGACTCTTTCTGGTGTCTAATACGGGCCTCTTCTCGGGCCTCCCTTTTGGCGATTTGAGACTTCTCTCTAATACTCGTCCGCCGAACGGAATGACTTCTAGTGTTTTGACTGTGAGATCGTTTGAGTCGATTGGGATGCGTCGCCTTTTTTGTCTCCAATTCATTCTTCAATTGAATTATTCTTTCCTTTAGTTCCGGATCTTCACAGATATCATAAGGCGTTTCGCCGTTCTTTGTCTTCGCGTTAACGTCTGCTCCGTTTTGGACTAATAGTTCCAAGACATCCAACTGTGAGAAAATAGAAAAATCAATAATTTGTTGAGAAGGAAAGGTGTCATACGTGTCCCCAACAGGCGGCTGCGTGTATGGCCTGCCACTGGTCGTTATCACATTCATCAGTGGACACGTGATTATCTAATAGGAATTCTACAACAGTTGTGTACCCATTGGCCGAAGCGATGTGCAACTGATCCAAGAATACAAAATAATTAGTAAATTCAATGATAAGAAGCAGTGGTCTTACAGGAGTGGCACCTTGGTTGTCTCTAAATTCTAAGTCCTTTCCTGCTTCGGATAAGGCCTTCAAATCGTCTAACATTTTCAATTCATTCATAGCTCTGGTGTTGTCTATCATTTCCTGAGTAATACCCCTTTTGGCCATTTCTGACTCGATATAGTCGAGGGTCACCTCGTCTTCGCATATATCGTACGGCATATTCCCGTCCGCATTGACTGCCAGTAAATCTG
The DNA here is from genome assembly GCA_034698165.1 of Punctoribates punctum. Lineage (NCBI taxonomy): Eukaryota > Metazoa > Arthropoda > Arachnida > Sarcoptiformes > Punctoribatidae > Punctoribates > Punctoribates punctum. Next base: position 10,809 of record JAQGBD010001016.1, on the reverse strand, counting down.
CCGCTCTTTTCGAGGCAAACAACAGACAGAATGAGAATCGTTTGAAAGTAATTGAGTAAATAAAACATTACTTGCTAATAAGATATTTAACAAGGTGCAAATGACCACAGGTGGCCGCTGCGTGGAGTGGTGTCCACTGTTCACTGTCTTTGGCGTTGACGTTAGCGCCGAAGTCTATCAATAGTTTCATCATTTCTTCGCTGTCGTCAATACAACACTTTAGAGGAATAAATGGAAATATATATAAGAATTGATTTGAGATCTTATCCCCAAAAAGCTATTATTCTTGGCTTTCAATAATAGAAAAGACAGAGAAGACTGTCAAACAGATTAAGCCATGACATTGATTAAGCTTTAAATGACCGGTTCCTAAAGAAATGTCCAAATAAACCCATTTATCGGATAAATCCTTTATTCTGATATGAAATAAGAGGACAGAATGAACCTAATCTGATCATCTGATCCAATGGTTCAAAGCCTTCTATAAAATCAATTTATTGGTCTTTATTTGATTTTATGATCCGTTTTATGTAAGAAATAAACATAAGGTTTGCATAAATTGTGTGCAAAAACACCCAAACAAAGGATAATTATCTGATGTTATGTCCAAATCGTAATATTATTAATGGTTTTTATGTTTGAGCTCACATATGAGATAAATTAAAGATTAACCATGTTCATTTGTTCATATGTTGAATGTCTGATATGAGCTCAGAATCACTCAATTCATGGCAGCAAACAATTAAGTGATAAAAAATTAACGGCAAATATCTTAAGACACGTTTAATAAGATAATTCATATTAAAAACATTGCCTCGGATTAAATGAGACGGAAATAGATTGCTTTTGACGCAAATTATTAACATTGAAGTCATCAAAACAGTCGTATATTTCAATTAAACCTTTACTTCTATTTCTCAACATTAGGTTCAGAGCTTTTTCTCAATTAGTTTCTCATAAAATCGATGATTCCTTTTAGAAAAACTGAATATTGGGTTGAGTGGGGTCTCCACACAGAATAAGCCACTGTTCAGCCGCTTTTCAGGCATAAGATATTCCAAAAATATTTCTAACATTTTGTATAACTTAATAAAAATTGAGAAACAAAATGATTTACTCAGTTATAAGGGAAGCAGTGAAGAGAAACTCCAATAAATCTAATTGAAGGCCAATCGTAAATAATTCGGTTATTTTTGAAATGTTTTTGATTAATATATCAAACATTAATTGATTTTAAGATTATTTCAATGTTATTATAATTTATCATTTCTTTCCATCAGATTTCAACTTTTTTTGGATCAATTTTTCGTCGATCGATGAGAAAAAACAACATTTAATACAACATTTTTAAGATTTTAAACGATAATTGTTTGATATTTTCTTAAATAAATAATTAGTATCGAAAATATTCTCTCAATTATAGGGATTTCGTGTTTATTCTGAGCTATTTATACCATGAAATTCAAATTTAAACCACTGCTGAAGTGTTGATATTCAATGAATTATTACAATTATTAGCCATAAATTCAAATTTCAAATCCAAACACGAAATTAAAAACAATGAATAAATGTTAAGATTTATGAGACGTTAGACTCAAACCCCGTAATGAAAAATAATATTCGAATAGTTTGACTATAAAACTGTTTCCGATCCTAAATAATGGTTGTGTTGACCGAAGATATGGGAAATGACATTAAATGTGATTAATAAGCAAATCAGGAAACAATTTTTTTGGACAGGAATACCATTCATAAGCCATTCCATTAAGTCATTCGTAAGAACGAAGAAATAAAACCGAAAGCAAGTCATATAAATCATAACTTTTATGCTCTGAAAAAACAAATTCAGAGAACTATTCAATCGATTCGAAGATATTTTTCTCATTTTCGTTACAAAACAACATAAAAGGGAATCACATTTTCTGTAATTTAATTAATAATTATATGATATCAACGAAATCCTAATCAGAGGTATGAATGCATTCCTCGTTCAATACATTGAATGCATTTTCAATTAATTGTGAATCACAACAATTTATATGAAAATTAATGAATATATCAAATATCATGCAAAATATGAATATGAGAAATGAGTTTAATTAATGGAATTCTGGGAACAACTCTATTATTCTGTCCTTAATATAGGGTTGACTCTAGAAAAGCAAACTCTCGAATAACTTGAATGTCTGCCACCCTCTCGAAACAAATAAAGATTAACCAAATATACAATCAATAAATTCAATACATATTTCTTGTTATCTATACTCAGAAACTTGACTTATATTTAGTAAACGGCTTCGGAATCATATTATTTATGTTATTACTTATAAACCGATAAAAATAGAAAAAACATTTCAACAGAAAAGCAAAAGAAGAGCTCAAATGGAACCAAAGATTGGAAGATATAAAAACCGAGTTATCATTTGATATATTAATAACGATAATAAAAGGCATTATTGCATCGAATCAACGTTTTATGATCTAATAAATTGTAAGACAGGTCCTTAAAAACGTAATTTCCAATCGCATAAAATAGATTCAATTAAACTCTGGCATCAGATCCGGTGCTTAACTCACTCTAAGTATTGTTTCCGACAACAAATGGCTAATAAATGACAACAAATATTCTAATCATTTCCTTTCCTTAATATTCAAGAATCTGATCAATGTTTTGGCGAATTAGGTCTGAATGAGTTTTGTTGAACTTTTCAGTACATTTAATCCTAATTTGTATAAAAACTATTCATTTATATCTTATTTTACGACCAAAAAGTGTTAAAACTATGACTTAAAATAAGACACAAAAAAAACCAAAAGTTAAGCCAAAAACCCAAAAAAGGCAAAAATAAAACCTATCGATAGTTTTACATCAAAATTATGGATTGATTTCAAAATTATGAATAACTAATTCGTTTACTCAAACATATAATAAGATTAAAATTTAATGAAAATAATAATTTCAATGAAGGCTTCCAACCATTCGTTAGGAAAAAAAATTGAATTATATTTAAATAAAAGAAAGGTTTTCGTTAAAAAAAATTTGGGGAATATTTATTAACCCCTTTTCATGATTTAATTTGATTTTCAATTGAATGAAATGCCGAATATTTTTTACTTTTCTAATAAATAGGATTTACTTAAAAATATGAATAAATCATTTGTAAAGTCGAGAGCCGCCAATAAAATCAGGTTTTGTCTCAAATTAATTGAATGTTTAGATTAATTATATCTTAGTTTTATTTATAAGGATTTGAATCAAACAAAAGTACTATTAATTCAGAGTTAGAGCTCATTCTCACACTTTTTTTAATTGATTTTCTCTCATTTTAGCGAATATTCAATGATTTACATAAAATAATGGATCAGAAAATAAAAGATTAAATTAATTATTTGATTATCGGTGAGATGTTTGGGCGCAGACCTGTTCACTAATACAATGAATAGTTTGTCCGCTAATACTATAATACATTAATTGGGATAATAATCAAAATACAATTCATATTAAATGTTTAAATCTCTGATTAATACAACTCATGAATAATAATCAAAACATTATTGAAAAGCTTTTCGTATAAATAATAAATTCAATCGAAATGAATGAATAAATTGAGGCAAACGTTGGGGATAGGGATCAACACTTGCAAATGAGTGCTCCCCGAGAGGGACAAACACGACCACCGCCTTTAATTTGGCAAAATTAAACTCATTATTCGGGGAAAAGCTAACAATTTGGAAGTGCTCGCTGAGTGAGCCCTCTTTAATCTCGATCTTATCTTTCAAATGGAGTTCCCTTTATGTCAAAACACAGTTCCCAAACACAGTAATTGTTTGGAAACACGAAATATTTTCGTTTGATTTGTTTTATTGAAAGACTAAAAAAATATTATACTTTCAATAAATAGATTTTTGTTAATATTTTGTCCGCAGAATAAAAGATAAGATCATTAAATGGTTTTAAATACCTTTAATGACATTCAACTATATTTTGAATACCAATTAATAAAAGGAAGTCACGACTCGACTAACATTTAATGTTCTCAGCACTGGTTTGACAGATCTGCGACCCATGTGTGACCCACACATGACCTGCACCACCACCGGCAGGACCTGTGCTCTCCAAATACCGACAAATAGATGTTATATCTGAGAGCTATCATCTGATAAATCGATCACTCAGTCAAACAGTTGCCGAATGTATTCAATGTTTTTATTCATTTTTTAAAAATTTAAATTCAAAATCAAAACTACTTTTATATAGGAATCAAATAAATGATTAATTTATGGAAACATTAAATCGGAATCACTTTAAACCACTTCTAACCTAAAATTAAAAGAATGCGAACAAAAAACCCAAATATTAGTGAAAAACCATTTATTTTGCTTTCGATTCATTCAGAGATCAGAAGAATATAATTATAAACATTTGGTTTGAAAGAAAAAAAGGCGAAATTCATTCCCTAATTTGGAAACTACTTTGAAGACTATTTATTGGCTTTAATTAGAAATCGATTGAATAAAAGGAAATCCAATCAATGATTAATTGAAAGCCTCGGAGAGAACTCATTATTCGTGAAAATTTCATTAATCGTAGAATAAGTAAAGTATTAAATCATTTGCTGGAAATCAAACTTTTCTAATGAAAACTTGATTCGCGAGGAGAGGAAAGTCAATCAAAAATCAAATGTCATTTCAAGTGTTTATTCGCGGAATTATTGTCAAACATATTGTCAAATGTCATGTAAACGAAAGTTCGATCGCAAGGGCTGTCCAATAGTTATGAAAGGATCAGAAGTGATCATTAACTTTGGATCAACTGATTAAAGTGTGGAAAGCTTTGCACACAAAAAATAACGAAAACTGAAGATCTAAGCCTAGAGTAGAATACCTGATGTAAAGCAGTTAATCCGTCCTCATTTGTCGAGTCAGCGCTCACTCCCAACATCAGTAGACGTCTCACTAAATAAATGATTTGTTAAACAAAATTATTAAATAAGAATTTCGATTCAAATCAAACAAAAGTAAATTATAGTAAAGACTTGTTTCAGAGTTAATCCAAACAAATGTAATTTTGGCCATAATTTTGAAGAATTAAAAAACAAAAATAGGGTTAAAGTTAGCAATAATTACATCAATTATTGCATTTATAGAAAAGTAATTATACGAAAATTAAAATAAACTACAATTGAGTTAAATTAAAAAAGAGGTTATGATTAGGGATCAGACCTTCTTCGACATCATTTCTTGCGGCCGCTTCCAAGAGCATAACAGACGGCACGAAATGCACTTTATATTCGTTTTTCTTCATATTTGGTTTGGTCTCAGATTTTCGTCTTTTGTTATTGAATTCCTTCTCTCGTTGTGACCACTTCTTCAACTGTTGTGTCCGCCTCTTTCGGGCCAACTTCAGTCTTTCCTGAGTGCTCAGCTTTTCGAGGACCGGCATCTCAGACACCAGTTCCGAGTGTTCGGCCATTTTTTGATTTACAAGAGTTTATAACAAATTGAAACAAATGTCAAATTCAACGAAAGTTTGTCTAAATTCTTATGACTTTTGGTTCATTTCATTCATAAAAAGAGTGCATAGATTTCAGAACCCATTGGAAAACGATTTCATATTTTAGTGACAATCAATTGAAGTAAAAACAAACTTATTTTAAACTGAATTCAATCAAAACTAATCAACTGATGAGAAGATGACGACAATTGGCGTCCAATCGATGCCAATAAATAACAAACAATTAGTAGTTTTTTGTAAATTGATTTTCCATTAATTTAAAGGACGGACTCAATGGAGACAAAAATATTTGAAACGAAAAGCCATTAAAATAATTACTTCTTATCAATGAATTGAATTAATTACACCACAAAAGAGAAAAACGTATAAAAAATAAGATTATTTAACAAATTATAAAAAATGGGCAAAAATTATGCCAACAATTGAAGCCATTGAGGAATGCATTGAAACAAATGTTAAGCCATTTATTATGGATTTCCAAATCAGTTGTCTCTGAGTGGAAAACATAACCAAAAACTGTTGGAACTGTTGAGCAAATAAAAGCCAATAAATAATTAAACTTCAAATCAAATATTGAGATCAGAATTGAAATATTGAAATATTTGCACAAATTTTTAGATCAGTTCATATCAGTTATCAATTATTTCTTCGCTTATTATCAATTATTATCAGGTCTTCGGACGGAATGCAAACAAACAAATGGTCTTTAAATGTATTCTCAAACAAACCGATTATTAATTATATCATTAGTTAAACAAATATTTCATTCAACGATTCTAACGATTATTAAATCAATTGTTTTGGTTTTGAATCCGATTAAAAGTTTCACTTTTGGCGCATATTTTCATCTGTTTTGGCATCAAATTTGTTTCCGATTACACCAGAAATCACATCAATTGAGTCATTGGATAAGACAGGAGTTCATCGATTGAATGCTGGCTATCATCCAGTCGTCTATAAAGTGGTTAACACTTTCAAACACATTATCTTTGGACTCAAATTCACAAACAATTGAAAAACATTTGAAAGCATTTGCAAAGAATTAAATCACATTTGAATTGAAATACAATTGACTTTTTGGTGAAAACAAATAAATAAATAGAAATTTAATTAAAAAATAATTTAGTTTTTGTTCAGTGGTTGAGAGCGTTGTCTAAACTCAATGTTGTCTCAAAAGTAAAGCAAAAGTAATAAACGAATGAATGATAAAAATAATATAATTTTTCTTTAGTTGTCTTCTTCTCAAGACTTTTGAGTCTCGAAAATGTGCGGCGAATTCAATAGCGTTTCGATAGCAGAGGAAAGGCGTGCACTCAATAACAAGTTATGCACTCTTACACACAGCAGAGTCGAGTCGAGTGTCTGCACAGACCTAACAGAGCAGCAGTCAGTCCACATAGAGAGGCAAAGTCTACCCTAATGTCGTGGGTGTGTTTCGCAGCCACTGTTGTGAGTCAGCTCTGCACTGGCGCTCACATACAAAGTAGCAAAACCCTGTCCTCCAGTCAAACGCCAGAAACACCGGCTTCCAAAAGATGTTCACGACTTTCAATCAAACTTTTCCAACACTTGGCGTCTGATCTCAACTTTTCAACAAATATATTGAGTTCTTATGACATATGTGTTGCCATTCGTTGCGTTCGTTTGTATTAACTCTGAGAAAAACACTACTTATCGACAGATTTAGTCGAAAACTAACAGCAATTCAATGTTAATCGCAAAACAACGCAAAAGAGTAGATAACTTATCGCCAGTAATACAAAAGAGTTTTTATCAACAAATAGTTTAGAAGTGATATATTGCTTCACTTATAGGTTGGGCTTCAGTTGGGCTCTCATTTCAATTGACTGAAAATGCTTTCAATGGTCTCTTTGATGATATCTATCGATTGATTGTTTGATCAGTCGTTGAGTTAAACAAAACGATAACTTTGGTTACCATCAAAAGAGTAACAATCATTTGCATAACATTACTCAGTTATGTTGTTTTCAAAGAAGCTAGATCATCTATTTAGCTCAGACCTTGATTATGGTGTGATATATGATGACATTTGAGAATAGGTCACTCCTAGTGTCGGAAAAGTTTTCTGTTTTGTTCAGAAAGGATCTCATGTCATAAGCCTTGGAAAACAGTTCCAAAAACTGATAATTTAGTGAAGAATTGGAGCATTTCTAGCATTTCTTGATATCACGATAACGAAGGTATTCGATAACAGTTTCTTAAAATAACTTTTCATTTATTCATTGATTAACTAAAAAATAAAGGTTTGAAACAAATAATTAAATTAAAAAAAATGTCATAAATTATATATGAATTCAATTATTATATAAATTGAGATAAGATTTAAAACAAATAAAATAATAATTAATCGCAATTCTAATCAAACTAAGAGCTATTCCTGTCGTCTGGGCTTTGCATCCGTTAGTTTCGGATAATCCGCTAATTCTGAGCCGTAGAAGAATATACCCATTAATGTGGTCGAAACCATTGCCAACCAAAACAACAAATAGAGAAGAGTTTCTGTCGAGTGCTCTGAAATTCATTCAATTGTTTCCAATCAGTTATTAAATCCTTTTTAAAATTTCAAATCAATTACCGGTTGGAAGAAGAAGACTGAAGAAGAACATCGCGATCGACGCCAAGAAGAAGATCGGCAGCTATTTAGTCATAAATAACATAAGCGTTAAATCACGCTTACAAATGATCATGGTCAATCACAGAATAAGATTTAACCACTCAATTTAACAAGTTTAGTTGAGAGTTAGTCTAATTCATAAAATATTGATAAAATGGAAGTGAAGGTCATTTTACACAGAAGTCAATTGATTTTATTTAAATCAATAAACTTTAGACGAAACAAATGTAGAGAAAGTCAGAGCGAAGTCGATATTTCAGAGATTAAAGGCAACAGAATGTGTCTTACGGTCAGGTATTTCCACTCCTGTCGGTCTTTGAGCGGACACTTCACAAGTTTGCCCTCATTTTCATCGATCTTATAATTTCCCAAAAACAAGTCAATGGCGTCCTGTCTGAAGCCGTCCGCAAAATTGTTTTTGTAGTAACGGATCATTGAATTCATGCCATCCTTAAGGGCGCCGATTGGCGTCCGTTTGCCGGTTCGGGTGAAATCTGTCTTAAGAGCACCGGTGCCGGCGTATTGAATGCTACAAATGTCTGCGTTGTCGGCCCACACTTCACAAACAGAATAGTATTTGAAATTTGTTTTCAATGAGTTTAAAAGAAATACCATTTCTGTAGAGGAATAGAAATCCGGGAAAGTCTTCTAATTTGTCTGAAATGTTGAAAATCTGGAAACGTTTGAGAACTGATTCCAAACAGTGTTTAGCAATCAATCCCTGAACGACATTAGTTCGGTCTAAGCTGTCGATGCAATTGGTCCGAAACACCCCCTCTTGAAGACTGAGCACAGATCTGTCGGCAGACATTAGGAAACAACTGAACTCTTTGAGCTCACTGTCTATTCTGTCCATAAGAATGGAGAGCCGATCCCAACGCATTTTTCGACACTCGTGGTGGAAGTCGAATGACTCGAATTTTACGAATTGATTATTTGATTGTTGGACGACATCTTTGAAAGCCCTTTCGAGGACTAACTCCTGTCCCGAATGATTAATTAAATTAATTAAACAGATTTTCCCGTAATTATTGATCAGATGTTCGATATGTTTGGCGTAACTCTGCTTTTGGTTCGCGTATTGAGTCAATTGTGGCGGAGGTTTGTAACGTAAGTCCGGTAATTGAGTCCAATGGAGAGGTATTGAGCCTCTGATCTGAACGAACGAACTCTGGTATGACTCGTATTCCACAATCTGTTCGGTCTCGACATAATTGGCGGGATTGCCATCGCTGTCGATGCCTCTCATAAACATACGCGTTCCCGCCCTCAACACACACCGCCTCGAGATCAGAGTCCAGACAAACAATTTCCGATTGATTGTCACCGCATTTATGTTCACAACTGTTTGGGAAGACATCAACAAATTAGTTGAGTTGTGAACAGTTCCCTAATTAGAGGAATACATACAGCCGTGCATTACTGGAATGCGATAGGCGTCCAGTTCTGACCCGAAATCAGATAACAACCAATTATTCCAAACAAACCGTTTGTCGGCCTTTCAGTGAAAAAACAGATTTTAAACCAATTATTTGCGAAACAAATGACTCACTCTTTCGAAAAGAGATTTCGACATAAAATCGGGACCAGAATTGTATAGACTTTGGAGAGTATGGGTTATGTCGAAAGTGTACGAAAAATAGAAGTAAGGCGTATCCAACACCGTCTTAACCATCGAAAGGTAACTCTTATTGAATTGGATCTGATCTTCAGTCAAATGAAGTGTAGTTCTACTAAACGGAATAATTTCCGTTTCTTCGACTTTGAATATCGATTGGCCGTAGATTTCGCCCACTTTTGAGACTTTAGTTATTACTATCAGATAAGGACCTGAAGAAGAAGACAATTAGTTCCATAAAATTTAGTTTCAAACCTAATGAAGTGAAATACCGGCCAAAAGTCTGATGACACCAAAGATGCCGAAAATCTGTTTAGAAGTGGCGATACCTGTGATCTGCGTCCGATTGGCTGACAATTTCATAATTGATTACTAATTTATATCAACCGAAGGACTAATTAAAATAATTTCGATAAATACCTTCCAAAGAGATTTCGGCGCTCTGTCTGTCAAATATGAGTAATTCGTTTTCATTATCGGCGGGTCTTATGTAAAACTTTTCGGGCGAAACGAATCTGTGGATCAAAACAATAAAATCTGTTAAAATCAAATGAAAAATCTTCGGCAAAAAGTGGTTTACAAAGTCAGTGATCTGTGAACTGTTGGTCCGTTTTGTGCCATTTCTTGCAAATAATGTATTGAATGACAGAAAGTAAACGATTTAAACTGAATTCAAATAACGTTTTTGATTCAAATAACTGTATTTAATGAATGTTTAACTAATTAATAGACAAATATTTGTCTTAAATCGCCCTTTGATTTGATGACATCAAACAAATTATTTGTAATCATCTGATTCAATGACGTTTACCTTTTTCTAACTTCATTCTCAATTTGAGTCTATTTATAGCAGAACTTTACCTCACTTTTACTGTGTAAGTCATTCTAATAAAAAGGTATAAATTATTTTTGGTAAAAACACATTTTTAAACCTTGCAAAAAATGATTTTAAAGTGATTAAACGGGAATATTCTTGAATTATTCTTGATCAAATTATTAACTAGATAATTTAAGATAATTTTAATTTATCAAAACAAATAT
>JAQGBD010001015.1:0-20154 GCA_034698165.1 Punctoribates punctum | reverse complement strand
TGGCCCCCCTAGACCAGAGCTCGAATCGGCCTCCCCCTACGGCCCCCCCTAGGGTCTCGGACCTCGCCCATGCCTGAGGAAACCCTATGTAATGAATAACTCTTTCATCAGATATTTGACAGATTTTTACCTCAAAGTAAACAATTAAAACAAAAATATAATATTTCCATAAAATAGTTACAAAAATACTTGAGATTTGATAAGTTTTTAATCGATTCAATTGGTTTGTGAAAAAATATATAATTAAATGAATTATGAATTCCTGAAAAAATCAAAGTAACAAAAATAAAGACAAAGTTTTCTAAAAATTTAATTTGAAATAAATTAAATCAATAAAAACAAATATATAATTAAGGTTTGAGACAATTATTTCAATTGAATTTTCAAATAAAAAACAGCAATCTTTGATACAAAATGAAAACAAATTTGAAATTTGATAAAAAGAATGGAGAATTTTGGTGTTATCCTTGTTCAAATCAATTGTAGGATAGATTTCATGAGTAACATCAAGGAGAGGAATGCCCTGAATCTAAATATGTAATTCTTATTTATCAGAAAAACATTAAAATAATTGCCTCTAATACACAAATCACGAAAAATTACAAGATTAAACTAATGACTTTCAATGATTGTTGATAAAACTGTGTTTGGTAAATTAAAAATAAGCGAAACTTGTAACTTTTGTTCTTGCTTACTTAATATTATTGATATTTAAATTCAATTTTGTAATTCATTAAATGTTTCAATATTTCACTCAATACTGAAAACAAAATTTAAATAAAGTGTTAATTAATTACAAAAATAAAAAAAATTAATAAATAGTTTCTTATCTATAAGTTTGATGACATGTTTGGCTGTTTTTCTTGAAACTTATTATAAGTATCTATAAGTTTGTTATTATTATTTTTCAACTTAACCCTGAGCTCTAAAATATCTTCCGATTCCTTGGGTTTAAAAAAACATTTTGAAAGTTGTTTTTGAAGTTTAAGTACTGGAGTTTCGATGAGAAGTGCAAATAAAAAGCCGATTGAATACGAAATGATCAGATTGTGAACGAAAATATATAAAATCTCTGATATATCGCTGTCTATGAGCTGTCTTCGGGTCCCCACATATATCCATACGACCCAAGAGTGGGTTAAGTACACAGAATATGTCAGTCGCGAGAAAGGGGTGAATATATGCGCCGAAAGGAAAGTACTGATGAGTCCTCCGTTGCCACTGACACACATCCATATGAGGCCTCCCGTCGAAAGTGACCAAATCATACGACAGGTTGAATAAACAAAAGCACAGAATAGCCTATTGTATGGCTCTCCGTTAACCCAATAATAAGTATCCATAAGACACACGAAATAACCCGTTATTATGAATGCGAACACAAAATAACTCGTTTTCTGAAAAAAATAAATCAAACGTTAATTAAGTGGTAATTCTTTGCCTCAAATTATAATTTTCAGAGTCATTAAGTCCACTGACAAAGGAAAACAGCTGTAAATTAGGTTTTCAAATTTCGCTTGTTCAATCTAGCTCAACACTTATATTTTTTGATTTAACAAAAGATGTACAAGGGAATATTAATTGTTTTTTTTGCATTCTTAATGAGGTCACAAATGTGCAAAATGGTCTTGCGCAATTTTGCAATCCATCAATAATTCAATAAATGTCATTTTGCAAACATTATTCAAGTTAAATAATTACCTTTGTCAATTTGAAGAACTTTTTCTTATAAATTACAACACCTAATAGAAAGCCGATGAAGAAGACAGTGAGATGTGACCAAGGTTTAAAGTAAAATAATTCAATGTAATAGGTGTAATGGAATTCATCCCGTCCGGTGTTGACCATACCCGGCGGCAAATCGTAAGTATAGCAGATAATGATTGAGGATATATAGAAGCCCAGTATGGAAAAGGATAGAGTGAAAAGACCGGCCTTCAGGTTATAGAGAAGGGCTATCATGAATAGAAGGGATATCCAGTGGTATTGCATATCACAGGCCAAATACCAGAGATGGACGGCACACATCTCTTTCTCTTTGAGCCAATTCTGAATGTAAAGCAAATTCCACCACCAATTGGCCGAACAGTTCTCCAGAAGGGGTCCAACTGTTTCATTCCAGATGGGACCGGACGCCCACCCGCCCAGTGGCAGGAGGAATGTTAATAACATGAATATCAGGAGCTGTGGTGTGAGTCGAATAAATCTGGTCAACAAAAACCCGACTGAACTGAATTTGGATAATCGACTGCCAGTGTATTGGAGTGTCATTAAACTGGTTAACATCCCTCTGAAATAAGTAGAGATAAAGTGTCATGTTAAAATTGCATAATTTTATTGTTTAAAACCAGTTGGATATTAGCTAGCTGAAGTTTAAAAGTTTTATTATATTAATTTATTTGCTTATATTTGTGGCTATCCTTGACTTTGTCTGAATTTGAGTCAATTTAAATATCAATAAATTAATATTTGTTTTCAAATAAACGTTTGAGTAATGTCTTCACGAATGACATAATCACAAATAACAACCAGTTTTCAAGTGGAAAACAAACTTGAACAAATAATTCCTCACTGAATTATACCCGGCTATAAACAAAATAAACATCACTAGAAAGTGAGAGTGAGTTTGATTTATCCGATTCGAGCGCTTATTCTCTGATTTGTAATAAATTTCATGGAAAACAATGAAACACTGATTCAGAGATCGTTAAAAAATTGACAGTTGACTGTTCATAGATCAATATTGCATAATAACAAGGTTAATTTGAATGAATTACCCGATGAAGAAGAAGCTGTCGACAGCATATTCTCCATTTAGGAATATTTGACTCTCGATCCTTTTGAAAATCTCAAGGGATGCAAACGCCCGGCCATAGAGCTGCCAATTGAACCATTCTATTGAGTGGCAGAAAATGATCCAGACCATACTCAATACTCGAATACCGTGCACACATGGCAGTACGTCAGATGCTCGTTTAGCTAGCAGAATCTTTATGTTTCTCTTGATAGAAAATACTTTAATCAATAGCGGAGTTCCCGATGTGACGGGTCTTTTGTCTCTATATGTTTCCCATAGAGTGGCCGTCGATGAGATCACCAAAACAAAGAGAAGAAATAATCTATGAAAAAAAAAATCAAAAATTATTTATTGGAAAATTTCCCCAATGATACTCTTTGTAAAACAAATGTTCTTGAATATCAAAAAAGATTATTTTTAACACTCGGATGAAAAACAATTTTAAAATTCAATGAAAAGCGAATTAATTAAAATTTAATTTCGGTATAATTTTAGCGAAATTTCATACATAGCTATGATTTGTATCGGAGTTAAGATAATTTGTGTCTCTTTAGTCTCACATCGACTTTGTTTGAACTCAAGTCCATATTCGTCAGCAAATCCTTCAGCCATTAATGAGATATCATTTGGACTGCATTTAGAAGGAGTGCAGACACCGGTCCTCAATGACAACCAATAAAAAAATGAAGCAAATTGTGAATAAGTGGTGAACACGTTTTCCACATTTTTGTTATCAATTCCAAAATCTTTCGGCAAAACATCGATGCGATGATGAAGATTGTGGTGGACTGGCATTGGTTTGGGCACCGGTGGCTTTATGTCGATCATACAGTACTGGGGCTTATCTATTATCTCATTGGCCTCGATGGCCAAACACTGGTCATACGACCCAAAGTCGGTGGATGTGCCCACCAGAAGACCTTTCGGGGGAAAACTGCCCCATGAGTTGATCAATTCAATTGACCATGATTCTAAATTTCTTATTCTGTCCACAGTTTGCCAAATACTGACATTACATGCAATTGAGATATCTTTCGAATCAATTATTATCAATAATTTGGATTTAAAATCACGGGTAAACTCTTCACTCCAATCATGGGTTTTATTAATTAGTTTACTCCAATGACTGGACTCAAAACTCGTGGGAAAAACAGTTAAACTTAAAAATACTGTAATTATTAATTTGATTTGAATTTGCATTTTATCTCAGTTTCAAATCAGACTTCAAAGACATGTATTTTATTCATTAAAAAGAGAGTTTTTATACTTTCATTGAAAAAACAATAAATGTTTGCATCCCTTGAGAGCACACATAGAATGATATCATTATTGACACTAAATATTAGATAACGTTTTTTTCAAACAGCTTTTAAAACAGGATTTTTTATCGATATTGTTATCGATTTTTATTATTTATTACAAATGTTTTACATAATATCAATGTATTAATAATACCCGGAATCTAATGAATCACTTTATCGACAATTAAAAAATTGTTAAATCATTTTTAGAGACAAAACTATTAGTTCTGAGACCAACCGATAAGAGTTATCTTCACTTTCGATATATCTCTTAATCAAAGAGTGATTCACAAAAAAGCAGTCGAAAGAGGAAAACAAGTTTTCACTCAGTTTTTGAATCGCTTTTGAATCTAAACACAAATTAGTTTATGATTTTTGAAGGCTTTTCGCCAATTGAGTTAAGGAAACGCCAAATCAATAAATATGTCCTCAATATATGCAGGTTATTATGGAAAAACAAAGGTTAATTCAAAGGATTCTTGCTTAAGATTCTGTGCAGAGCACAGTCATCTCCAGAGCGGTCTATTAGGACTGTATTAGCATTTCTAATGTATTCATAATATAATTTGCGCTCAAATTTTATTGACTTTCAATTTTGAATAATAAAAAAAAATTGTATTTTTTCATAATTTAAATCCCATTATATTTTGATAATTTGTGTTAATGGTTGTGATTTAATATTATTATCAAGGTGATTCTCACCATTAACAAGTGGGTCATTTCGAATCAGTCCATTTTTAATTGTCTATTTATCGATTGAAATCAATTTAACAAATATTACTAGTTTATTTTATATAATTTGTTCATTTTTTACACTTTCAATAAGTGAGAGGTAAACGAATTGTGCAATTTATTAACCGTTCAATTTCTTTACTCGTTATTAGCTTCTCAGAAGGTTACTAGGTGAACATCATTTTATTTATAAAGACATCTTATATTTTGAATTTATTAATAAATAATTTTTGATTTAGCACCATGATCATTGATCATGTTCATTTGATAATTTGATGTTCAAATATAAAAATTATAAATTATTGGCCAGAACCTTCGCAACATTTTCCATAAATTTCCATAAATTTAATCCGAGAAGCGTTGCGAAATGTTTAAACCACCAAGTCCTTTTTTCGTTTTACTTAACTAAGGATTGGTAATGGGGTAGAGAAGAGTCTAGTATTTTGATCGAAGGAATCACATAAATGTTTTGACACAACACTAACCCTAAGATTTAAAAAATCTATTTTTAAAAATCTTCTCAAAAATTGTCTAGTACCTTTTAACGAAATGTAAAAAAGCCGTCTTTTCACTGTCTGAGTCTCTTCCGCATTACTTACACTCAATATTTAATGGATGAGTTTTAAACAAATATATTATAATTTTTGACAAACTATCTCTTGTCGTCAAAGATGACCCTGATCTATTGAAGGTCCTCCAGTTCCAAAGCACTTTCAATGAGAAATCGATTGAAGAATGTTTTAATAAACACTGTTTTCTATATAAAAAATTGATGGAAAGCGTATTAAATGTAAAATTATTAAAATTGAAATAATTATTTTATTTTTAAAGTAATAGACCTTGTTTCAATTATTCTAGAACAAATTTTGCAGCTATTTTAGACTCAACTTGACTTTGAGGACAGGTATACGGCCGGAGTAAATAAGTTATTTAGACGAAACTCCTGGAGGTTATGTACCGGTGTTTCAAATCAATGACGAAAATAATTTCAAATAATTAATGACAAAACGGCATAACTTAAGAAAGTCTTCGATGAATCAATTTTCAATGAAATATCCTGTTATCATAAAAGTTGCTCTTGCTTATTTATTATCTATTATTCTTTCTGTTATTACCATATATAGTGTTGAGTCAAATATTTTCACAAATACTCGTCAATCAAAGATTGCAAACATTTCTCAAAATTCATGCTTTTGTTAAAATCTGATTTAGAAATCGAAGGGATAAATGTTCAGAGAATCAGTTATGAAAGTATTCTGTGGCCTAAATATGATTATGACTATGATTATGGTCATCTTTTCAACAGCTCCACTGTCAAGTCTTAGTCATATGTAATAAACAACTTTAATGTGTGAAATAATTGTAAACTAACTGACAAATCATTTTCATTAAAAATTATACTTTTACCAGATTATATTTTCAATAATGAAAGGTCATTGTTTAAATTGACTGATTAAAGATGAACCCAGTAATAAGGATACCTAGTAATTGGGCCCCAATCGGACCCCAATCCTCAAATCTGAAAAACTATTTTTATTCAATTCGATATCAAATTTTATTCTAACCTCAGTTGAAATGTCACTCTTTTCAGAAGTGAAGCAATATTTTGTCCAATAGTCGTCCCTTTATGTTGAAGATAATGAGGCAAACACTGCCCAACTTGTAATCCACTACACCGTCCATCTTCTGGAAGAGAAACCAGTTCATTTTTATGAACAACTCATGTATAAGATTGAGTTTAAACTTTAAACCATCGATAAGTATAGTAGTCATAAAGACTGTGATCTTCTTTGTTATTCCTATTGAGGAAAGCCATATACTGTCCTTTTCCATCAGACTCTATTAGCGATAATTAAAGACCAAGGATTTACGCCTTTCCACTGTTTTCTATTAGTCCAGCCCATAGAGTAAGTTCCCTCTCTCTCTCTCTCTGATGTTCATCTAATTCGATGACATCTTCGAATATCAAATATGATCTTAGCATGTATAATATCAAGGCATGTACCTAGTAATTGTCGATTTAGAAAATTAACAAGATACATGTGAAATAACTGGATATAAATTTAATATAGAATTATAAACAAATTTTATATTTGAATTACATTACATTGTCTTAAAATATTAAATTTATTAACAAAAGAATGAACATGATCAATTTTAATCTGATATAATGATACTATTTAGGTTGCAGGTCGATTCTGTCAATTGGGATGTCATTGAGAGTGACCCTCAGCTCCTGTAAGCCATCGGACTCTTCAATAGTCTTAAGAAATTTGTTTAAAATACGTTTTTGTAGTTTAAGGACCGGTATCTCAAAGAGAAGTGCAAACAAAAACCCGATTATATAAGAGATGATTAAATTATGAATGAATATAAACAACACTTCTGTCCACTCAGTGTCTATCCGTTCCCTTCTGGTGCCCACAAATATCCATATAACCCAAACGTGTGTCAAATACACGGAATAAGTGAGACGAGAGAGTGGTATAAAAATTTGAGACGACAAGAATCGGTTGATTTTACCGCCGTTACCACTGATGCACATCCAGACGAGCGCTGCCGTCGATACCGACCAAATCACACGACAGGTCGAGAAAATAAACGCCGAAAGTAGTCTATTGTGGGGTTTCCCTGAATTCCAGTAATAGGTGTCCATAAGACAAACGACATAACCCGTTATTATTAACCCGAAGACCAAATATTTGGAGGACTACAACAAATTCGTTAATAATTTAATCAAAATTAGAATAAAGGATTGAAAGAAGATTTTTAATACCAAGTTCAATTTGCTGAACTTCTTGTTGTATGCGATGATTCCAAAGAGGAATCCAATGAAGAAGACGGTTGAGTGGGCCCACGGCTTGATGTAGAACAGGTCGATGTAATATTGCATGAAGTGATCGTCACGGCCCGTATTTATCAGACCCGGTGGCAAATCATATGAATAGCTTATAATGAACGAGGTCAGGTAGAATCCCATTATTGAAAATAATGTGACCAAAATACCAAGATTAGATTTATAGAGCAAAGGAATGACAAGCAGTAGTGATATCCAGTGGTATTGCATATCACAGGCCAAATACCAGGAGTGAAGGGCACAGATTTCGGTCGCTTTGAACCAATTCTGTATATAGAAAATGTTCCACCACCAGTTTTTTGTGCATGTTTCTATTATTGGATTGATTGTCTCCTTCCAAATAGGACCCGACGCCCACCCGCCCAATGGCAGCAGAAATGTGAGCAAAATAAATATGAAGAGTTGTGGAGTCAAACGCAAAAAGCGGGCCAACAGAAAACCAATTGCGCTAAAGTTGGACAGTTTACCTCGGGTGTATTGGAATGTTATGAAGCTTGTCAACATTCCTCTGGTTATTGAGAAAATTTTAGTTCATTTATCTTATTTTGTTCAGAAAATATGGCATAGCTATGCATTCAAATTTTTATATGTTCTCATCTAACCTAGCTCCTCTTTAAAATATCAGTGAATGTCTAAACAAATGAAAGAATTCAATTGTGATTGAAATGAATCGATCAAAAACTTGTGAAGTAATCACGAGATGTGCCAAAAATGTCGATTCAAACCACAATCTTATTGAATGATTAAACAAAACAATAGAATTGAAGTGAATTTAATTTAATTCATAACTTCTAAGAATATCCCAGAAGTGAAAGAAAAAAAATGTTCTAATCCTTAGTTACTATTTATCGATGAAAATCTAACAAAAGTGTAAAACAAAAGAACTAAAGAAACTGTGAATTGTAAATAGGTCCTTTTAAGAGTAAATCTGTTTTTGTGAAAAAATACAGGAATTCCCCTTAAAATCTGTAAATATTTTCGAACACAAAACACTTAGATTTGACATATTTTTGAGAAAGTAAATTATTTATCGCTTTATTCAGTTCATAACTCAAAATAAATAGCCAAGAACAATATTTACCCAATGAAAAAGAAGTTTTCGACCGCATACTCGCCATTGAGTGTCAATTGGCTGTCTATTCGGGTGAAAATGGTCTTCACTCTGAAGGCTCGGCTGAATAACTGAAAGTTAGTCCATTCGGTTGAATGGGAAAAAATGACCCAGACCAGTGTCAGCACTCGAAGGCCATGAATACAGGGAAACACTTCTGTTGAACGCTTTGCGAAAAGACATTTCAGGTTTTGTTTCAATGAAAACAATTCAACAAAAAGTGGAGTCTTTTCTGTATTGGGATCTTTTGACCTAAACTTCTCCCACAATGTCACGAACACCGGCACCACCAGAGCAGACAAAAGGAATGAGCTAGTTACAAAAAAGTTATAAGTTTGATATAATTCTAGTACATAAAATTGCAAAATCCTCTACAATGTTTAGAATTTAAACATTTCATACATGCCAAATATTTGTGTCCAGGTATATGTTATTGTAATGGGTTTCGTTTCACAGCGACTTTGATGGAGTTCCAGTCCATAGCTGTGAGCAAAGCCTTTGGCCAGTAATGAGATATCGTTTGGCGTACATTTGGATGGAGTGCATACACCGGTCCTCAATGATATCCAATAGAAAAATGAAGCGAATTCTGAATAAGCATTGAAAACATTTTCATCACTTTTGTTGTGTTTGAAACCAATCGGTAAGACATCGACCGTATGGTGAAGATTGTGGTGAATAGGCATTGGCTTAGGAATGGGTGGCTTCACATCAATCAGACAATACTGCGATCTTTCAATCACTTCATTTGGTTTAATATCCAAACATTGGTCATAAGATCCAAAGTCAGTGGACGTTCCAATCAAAGCACCGCTGGGCGGAAAACTGCCCCACGAGTTGATCATCTCAATGGCCCAAACCTCCAGGTTTTGAATGCCATTCAGTGTTTGCCAAATACTAGTATTACATGCGATCGATATCTGTTTTGATTCACTTATTGATAATAATTTGGTTTTCAAATCATTTGAAAAGTCTTTACTCCAAACTTGAGTTTTATTAATCAATTTATTCCATAGAATTGAGTCAACTCTCGATTCAAACACAATTAGAGTCAGAAATAATGAAATTATTATTTTGTTTGAGTTTTTCATTTCGTTTCGCTTTTAATTGAATGAAAAACTTTTAAAAATCAAATTTCGTTGAATTAGTTGAATATCTTCTCACAAATGAAGACAAATTAGATTTACTTTCATTCAAATGGAAAAATATTAGACTTTGAGACTCTTTGAGACCAGAATAACACCATTTAATTGATGACAAAAAACTTGAAAAAAAGTTTAGACAATAAGACAGTTAATCAAAGTTGTGTTGAAATACAATTAAAGCGGAAGAAGAGATTCATTTATCACTTGATTTGATAACAATTATTGGATAACAAAAGATGATATCAAAGCTATAATTCATGAAAAAGGGATGACTTTAACTGAAAACTATTTTTTCAAACTGTGCTGTCTTCAAAACATCAAATTTCAGTTGAAACCTAACAATTATTGACTTTAAATATGAAATTTTTGGATAATTTGTTTACAGAATATAAACTAAATAAGGAAATGGTGAAATTCATAGGGAAAATCACCTTGGATTACTAAAAATGAATCAGTTTATCTAATAAACACTTGAACATTTATCTTAATCCTGAAATAGAGGACCTCTTGAGTCGAGGTTAGGCCTACAAATAGGCCAAACGGAGGCTGTTTTTGACAGCAATATTCAATTTGTTCACCATTTAACATTTAAATAAACTAGCTCAAGAGTTACTTAAGATCAAGATCAAAAATATGCAGAATTTAGTAGAAACTGTTTCTTATAATCAATTAAAAAGAGGAATAAAATTGATAGGTCTTCGAAAAACCAAATTTATTCGTAAAAATATTGTCGAAATAATATGAATGTCTTATATTTACTCACTTTTATGCGATTCCTTGTTTTCCACACAAATTATCAGCACTTTTCTGATGACAAGCGATCAACAATTAATTATCCAGGTCTTTGATTCTAAAGAAGGCTTCTTATATACTAATTATTTGAATAATGAGTGAGTTTCACCAAGCAAAATAATCATAATAAATTCATAGAGAAAAATTGTTTTAACACTTATTTGAATTTTATTTAAATTCTGCAGAAATATTGAATATTCACTCGAAATTAGAATCAATTATTCAGATTTTTATAAAGATTTCACAATTAATTAAAACAATTTCTCATATTTTTGGTCGAAATTTTGACTCTTCTCTTACAGCAATCGTCTTGGATAGGAATGAACTGTCATTGATTCCAAAATGTCTTAAATAGCAAGGATATTGAAATATTTTCCTTGTTGAAAAATCTCAAATTAAATCGATACGGGTCTAATTTATCTATTCAAGTAGATAATTAAGGATAAAATTGATTAAAATCTAAATATTTTTACTTTTTTTAAAACTTTGATCATTTAATCGTTGGAATGAATATTCAATTTTCCTCTATATTTGCTTTCGAGTCAATCACTTGAAAGTCACTTAACATACAAAACACTTTATTTCTAATGAGATTATATCACATCTATTCGTCTTTTACGGCACAGACATTAGGAAAGAGTACTTCAAATGATTTCTAAACAATTTTAAAAATATCGATTCATCACTTGAATGAAAGGGAGGGTGGGAGCCATCGGAGAGAGAGAGAGAGAGAGAGAGAGAGAGAGAGAGAGAGAGAGAGAGAGAGAGAGACCGCTCCCGGCTTTCAATCAGATATAATATTCGCTTCGATTCGTCTCTCAAATTGTCTTTTATTAGACTCGGAATCGATTTTTCATTTGGTTTGGAAAAAACAGTAATATATTGGATTCATTGGATTGTCGCCCATCCGCCCGCCCACCCATCAAATTCATCCATCAAATTCTTGTTTTCCACTTGTCTTCTAACTTGTAATTGAATCCCAACACTGATCTGGAGGATTGAAACATGACCTTGATCATGAACTTAGTGTATTGTTCTCATTGCCATATTAACACATTTTCTTTGCTGTTCGAATGATCTATGTCATTTGCAACTAGCAGAGTAACCCTGATATAAGTTCATTCAAAATTGATTAATAGAGGTTCATGGTCAGTTATTGCTGTATTTATTAGTGATTTCGTTGACATTTCTTGGAATTTCAATAATCATTTCTCATAAACTAATAAACTCTGTTAATAACGAGCTATTTATACCAAGTTTAACCACCCTGGCGAGTAATCCTAGATCAAACCCTGCCGCTTAATTCCAAGTGGGCTTCACTTCTAAGAATTAATCCAGTTAATATCTGGTCAATTTGCCGAAATAAACCTTGTTGATCTCAAAGCAATCTAATTGGAATGAGTTAATGTTTACCAAGAAATTCAAACATCTAATGAATGGCTGAATAATTGAAATGTTTTCCGCTTTTTGGGATTTTTTCTTAGTTCGATCGATTCACTATAATCGGGTTCATTTAATATAAGATAACTCAATTCATTCATTGACTTTTTTCATAAATTATTCCGAAAAGAAAAATAATAGAAAATTATTCAATCGATAGATTGAGTAAAGCATTCAATCTATGAGTTATTTATAGAGTTAAATACCTCGATAAATATGAATTGAGATGACATTTTAGGTAATTATTATTCGTTATATAGTTTGGAAAACAAGTTTCAATTAATTGACCACTTATTCAGTTATACGAAGAATATTTTCAACCGGAGTATTGATCTCCAGAATAAATATTGTGTTTACCACAAAATTGATAAACAAGATATAGCTGTAGTCTCTCGATTGTGTGCTAATACAAATTGAACAGAGTATTCAAGCTTTATAATAATCTTGGTATTTAATGTCAAAGGATATTGTTATTCAAATCCCGAAAGAAGATAAAACTATGGCAATAATT
Source organism: Punctoribates punctum (assembly GCA_034698165.1). NCBI lineage: Eukaryota > Metazoa > Arthropoda > Arachnida > Sarcoptiformes > Punctoribatidae > Punctoribates > Punctoribates punctum. The sequence goes on along the minus strand of JAQGBD010001015.1, from coordinate 7,468 downwards.
ATGGCAATAAAAGTTTTTTCACTAAAAATTTTATAGAATTTAAATACATTTGAATTAAAGCAGTGATGGGTTACGGAGGGGTTATAGACTACAACTGTAAATAACCCCTAATTTTTGGGCTCTGCGGCTCCCGATTCAAAGATTTTTACACAAAAATAGCCTCTTTTTCTACGTCTATATAGACTCTATATCCTCTTGAAATGAAATTTTTAAATCTTGTCTCAATGGACTGATATTATATCTGTTTAGGTTTTGAAATACCCCCTCCTTTGAGTTGAGAGCCCATCACTGAATAAAAGTCAGAATACGAGAGGATTAATGTTTTCTCTATAAAATGGATATACTTTTAATTCTCTTTTCACTAAAATGAATACTCTTTTAAACTCCTGAGTGGCCGCTATTTCTCCCCGATTACGACAGAAAGGAATTCTCTGGAAATAACATATTATTGCTTACGATTCCCAAATTCTTTAGCGAAATACAAACGAAAATAACAATAATTTAAACCTATTTTTAGGGTAAAAATCACTTTTCATTAATGTATTTTTTGCTCTCATTTTGTGATCAAGTCTTTTCTCTCTGATGTCTTTCGATTTAGCTTGCTCAATTAGGCGATGTGTTTTTGTAGGAATTCTCATTTTCTTATCACTTGGGCTCCTATTTTCGGTGGACTCATATATCCAGACAACAAATTGATAGTTGTTTTTAAGGCTTCCCATATATTAAACGAATTCTTTGTGTCGAAACTTGTTTTTATGACAAAAACGCTTTTTGTTTGAAATCATCCGAAAATGTTTTTTCTCCCGAAAGAAGAAATATAAGGAATATTTGCAGAGAGAGAGAGAGAGAGAGAGAGAGAGAGAGAGAGAGAGATCCGATGAGAAGATAAATTGAATCCACAAAAAGACTGTAATTTCGGATAACTATTCATTATTTCATTCATTTATTCTGAACTCAGCGAACAAATCATAATTTTTGAAAAGTATCTCATTTTCAGTGTTAATAATCCGAACACTTTTTGTTGAAAATACTTATCGACGGCTCACTGAACTGTGTAATGAAACTTCAGTTTCTCTCAAATATATCTTTTCAAAGGATATTTTGCTGACTCTAATCCACCATGATCGTGTTTTAAAGCAGAATAAAATTGTTTCAATTTATCAAAGTATACCTTGGAGAAAATTTTTTGAATTGGAATAAAGGAATTGTTTTGTTTTTGTTTTTTTTTTTTTTTTGCATTTTATGACTGACTTTATGTCGAAAGTTTTCAGAAAATCTAATTCTCTTTTTTAACAAGATCACTATTTTCATGAAATATGGAAATTTAATGTTTCGATTCAATAATTCTGCTTATTCAACCTAGTTTATTGTTCAAAATAGCTTATGACCAAGCTTATTTTATTATTCACTTTAATCTATTTATTGATTCAAATATTTTACTGAATTAATTAGTTTTCTTCTAATTAATAGAAATGTATTATCATTTGAAAACTTACGAGAGGTAAAAACATTTATTTTAACGTTAGTTGTTAATGATTTATGGATCATCTAGCAAAAATAATTTGTATCTTGCGAATTCCGTTGTATTTAATGATTGATAAAGGAATCAAAGCTCTTGATAATTATGTGAAGCAATTAATTAAAGGATGAATTATTGCGAAAATATTTGCTTTCCATTAGAAGTGGTATTTATTCGTCAATTAATAAATTGGAGAAATATGTTGATTGCCCCTGGCACAATCCCATTCTTATTGTCGAATGTTATTCTACCAATTAATTAATTTAAATATTTTTCAATTAATCAGCAAAGATAAACACAAACTAATGGATTCGCTCCACGGTGTTCATAAAACATGTGCATGGTCACAGACCTTAAGGGGTGTCACAGGAAGACCAACCGATTTTTCCTAGGTTCTATTCCTTTGTCCGATAATCTAAAAAAAATTAGATCCGAGGCGGGAAAAGGGCGGACCCCTTGCACACACATGATATCCATTGAGCATTTCAGGCATTCATTTCTTGGTATAATAAATTGTAGGTTTGATTCACCAAGAGAATAAAATAGGAATAAAATGTTAAATAAGGCGAAGAAATTCATATTTTATACAAAATATATTTAATAAAAGACATAAAATTTGATGGCTTAGATTTATCAAGAGCATATTTTTATGGATATTATGATGGTTTCACATGACATGAATTTTCGCCAAAGAATTTCAATTTCAATCCGAATTGAATTAAGCTCAGGATCTTTCTTACCATTGAATATCAAGTTATTAATAATTCAATCCTTTGACCCGATTTCCGATTCGATAAAAGAATTCAATAAAAGCCAATAAAAACCGTATTTTTTCAAAAGTTCTGAAATTCAATAAAAAACGATTTTCTTATCAGAATTAACAGAAGTTTTTGCAAATCCGAGGAAACCGTCCCTCAATTGAAGACCAAGTATTGCGTGAATAGACTTCAAAGAGTGGTTCTTCGGAGTCATTCTTTTGGAAATAATTGGATCGAAAGCCAAACTCAATAATTCCAATAAAATTAATTGAATTCTTATGTATTTATCTCAAAAACAGAGATTTTGTTTGAATTTCTGCTCAGATTTCTTCCGATTTATAAACATTTCATTTGAGGTAATTCAAAATTCATCCAGGGTCCAAAATAAACAGCTCTCCAATATCACCAAGCTACAAATATTCAACAATTTATATTTAAACCTTGTTACTTTACATCGCATTTTTCAAGAAATTAAACTAGAAAACCATTTTATACCTTGCTAGATAATCGATGCTTTAGAAAGTTGATAATAATTTTGATGGATTATACCTTGGTGATTCTCAATATTTCTGAGTTCATCAATTATTCTGTGCCAGACTTAAGTGATTTTGATAGAGAAATAAATATGAAATGAATTATTCACTGGAAATATACCGCAAATTAATATTCTATTCTGTGCTCTAATATAACGACAGTTTTTTCATGCCTTCCAATAGCTCAGCCCTTAGAAGACACCATTCCTTCTATAGATGTGAAGCACAGCCTAACTCTGAGAACATAATTCATTTGATTTGAATGAATGACATTTATCTAAGAGTCAGTCAATCCGTTAAGGGATAGACTCATAGACTCAGTGATAGTCTTCTGATATCAGACATTAAAATATTGAAAAGACTTAACGTTTTCTTCGCTTAAGAAATGTTTAAATTTTAAGCAAAATATTCAAAAAATCGATTCATTTGAAAGACTTTTCTTTAAAGTCTCATTAGTTTGATCTCAAAAGAGATTTTACTTTTGAAATTTTACCCAGCTAACAATGATCACAACAACGTCTGCATTGATTTGCAGCTCATTAATTATCCGAGATTTACCCTATTTTTTCCTTGATTAAAAGTAAGCTCAAGATTATAATTAAGATCAATAATTGGTCTTAATCCTTTTTAATTAATTACTTAGAAAATAGAATTTTCCAGATTATTCTGATTTCAAACTAATTAAAATCAAAAATTGATATCTTTTGAAATTAATTTAATTGAAAGTAAGAGCAGTTTTTGATGAAACAAAATTCGAGATTCAAATTAAACTTGCTATTTCTGAAAGCAGACAGGTCTGCGTATCGGTTTTCAGCCAAACTTTGCCTGAATACTTATCAAATTACCATGCAGTATATTCAAAAGAATAATAATAGATGATTACCTAGCAAGATTGATGTCTTTCCTACTCTGAGTGAAGTGAAAAATGTGAAAATTATTATTCATTTTTGATTAAAAATTCAAAAACAAGTTTTTGACATAATCTTGGAAACTCTTGTTATTCAGTTATTTACACTTTTGATAAGAAGATTAAAAAGCGAAGTATTTTCTAATTTTAGAAATTTAATAAAGTGAGCAAGGTTATTCAATTAGAGAATTCAATTTCATTTATGGAATGTTTTTCACAAATCAAAAGAATTCTTAGAAATATATTTTCGAAAAACATTTCCAATCAATAGATAGACTAATAGCTTGAAAAATGATCTTGCTAGACTGGGACACTGAAAGAGTTGGACGAAAGAAATTCTATCCCGGGTAAATACCCACCAGTTTTCACTGAAATCAATTACCAATTGATTGAAAGCCTTTTCAGTCTGGAATCGACACAATTTTTTATATGGCTTTAGAACTCATCCGAAACAAATTATTTTCGTTTGACTCAACTTTACTTTCTTTGGAATTCAATTCAAACAACACTTAATATGAACACTCATTCAAAAGGTACGTCAAATTCTCAGCAATTCTTCACAATACGAATAAAATATTTTTCATCAACAAAAAAAGTGCAAATCAATATCCAAGAACATTATGATAATTAAACATTATAATGATTGTTTTATGGATAAAATAAGCAGGTTAATCACTTTCATCCTCATATTAATGTTGGTTTTAATTATCGATCGATATTTACGTACCCATTGGACGACAAACAGGCAAAGTTACAAAGAGTTTTGAGACTCTCATTAATTTGGATGTTATTCTGGGTCTCTCTCTCTCTCTCTCTCTCTCTCTCTCTCTCTCATCGCTAATTCTGTTTTGATGTTAATTAATACTGTTTTTCATTTCAACAGATGTTTGTTAGACTTCTTTCAATGCATTTATTCCATTCATTTGTCGCTTAACTCATGACTTCATTCACTGTCTCTCCAATTGTTTTATACCTTTTTCTCTCTTTTAATCTCTTTTCCAACACATTCCTAGTCTTCCATTTCTAAAGTCTTTTTCTTTAGTCTAATTCAGTGTTTGTTTTTGTTGATTGATTTGACCTCACGTTCAGAGCACACCATTATTCTGTGCCGAAAAACTCAATTAAATTATTCGATTAATTCAAGTCTTGCAAAGAGTTTTCCTCCAAATGAGTCTCTCTGTGAGAGTGTAAACCAAATCCCAGCGATGGCCAAATCGACTCCATTTCTACCTTAATTCATGGATTTCCTGCCGGAACCCGAATCCCCATGATCAGATTACTCACAGGTTATTGTCTTGTTTATTGCTTATTTTAAACACATGATCACTATATTAATTTGCTTTTTTCATTAAGAATAAAACAAATAATTGAACATGCATAAATCGATCCATTCTCATTAGGATCACCTATAATGGAAGTCTAAGCCTTGAACTCTGCTAGGTCAGTTTGTTTTGTAATAATGTAATCGTTTTCAGAGAGATTTAATAAGGATTAGACCGCGGAGAGAGAGAGAGAGAGAGAGAGAGAGAGAGAGAGAGAGAGAGAGAGAGAGAGAGAGAGAGAGAGAGTAGTTTACTTATTTCAATTGAATTACTTCATCAAGTATTTGATCGATCAGTTTAACTGAAAACTTAAATCGTGAACATTATTGAACTCGGATTTGAAACCAAGGGAATCGTTGGTTAGTTTTGCCATCTATTTACCCTGATCAGTGATCACTCTGTTGGCATACAAATGGGAGTTTTGTATTATATTTGATGAAATTATTTGTTAAAGAAATACGATTTTCAAATATAATGTAAAACCGATTCATACGATAACTTATTTACAAATGGAATAGCAAGTACATTTAAGAAAGTGTAAATCAAGCTCTAACTCGATAAAACTAATAACCTAGACAATCTTCATAATGGAAAAATTCCAAACACTTCACCGATTTTTATGAATCTAATCTTTTTATTCGTTTTAATTCAAAATCTTTTCAAAAGGTTTTATTCAAACATTTATTTTGACAAAAAGAGTAAATAAAATGGGAATACATTACTAGTCTATTATTTAAGGCGAGGACAGGACAGGGATCAAAATTAGACTCACTTCTATTCAATTTGAGATGAATGAAATTGATAAGTAAATACCTTGATCAATTGAATCGAGAATTTGATTTAATAGGATCTACAATAAAGTCTGTAATTTGGTTCAGTTTCGACCCTTTCCTAAAACTCAGATCTGTTTCCAATCCATGAAAACTAATTTAAAGTAAAATACAATACAATAGTTTTGATCAAAAGTAAGCAAACATTTTACAGAAATATATAATCTAACAGCAATTCAATAGGATCTAAAAATTGATCAAGCTAAAACACACGCAAACATCGAAAAATTTTGCTTGTTCAGACCATTGGTTCCGAATTATTCGAAGAGAACTCTCAAATTTCCCCGAAAACTAAAAAAACTCAAACTCCTATCGTATTTCACTGAATGTCAAAATTGATTGAATTTATATTTCTTTGGGAAAAAAATTGTTTATATATAAGTAGAGCTCAAATCCCATAAAATTTCTTCAAATATTAAAATCGATTCCATTTAAAGAACTTTTTTCTCTTACTTTCACTCAGAATAAGACTCGAAATACTCGTAAATCCCTTTACCTTTAGAGACGATTCGTACGCAAAACTCAATAATTGAATGAAAATAATATCAACTGAAAGACATTTTGCAGGAATTTTCAGCAAAGGTCTTGACTTAAAGCAGGTTCTGTTCATCACTCAATCCTCTGGGGGTCAAAGTGTGGGATACTTTTCTCCCTTACAATTCAATTAAATGCCGACCAATAAGCAATTGGAACAAAAACAATGAGATGAGCAAGGTGACTCAATTTCACAATCAAATAATCTGAGCGATCATTCAAAAATATAGAGCAAACTTATAGGTTCTCTTTAGCCAAATGTTATCTAGTCAAAATTCCTTCTAAGTTCAAATTTTTGAGTGAACTTGAATATTCGAAAATGAAGTCAAGATCAAAAGTATTGAAAACATAAAAGTTGATAGATATTGTAATGAAATGCCTCACACAGGCCTTCACTACCGATGACTATACCCCAAAGCCACCCGATATTAAACGTCTGGTAAGCGTGTCGTTGAACAGAATCATGAAAACTAGTAAAAGGAATGGTCGGCCGGCACTGAACCGGAGCGGTACAGCCCAGGCCGGCTCTCGTAGTGGACAAGTTTGCTTACTTTGATAAACTTTTATTTAAGTTAATCGAATGAAACCCAAAAGAATAAGCATAAGAGTACAGAATAAAACTCAGAATATATGTGAGTTTTGAATAAACATTTACTCAATGGAACGGAAATGATTGCGTTTTGTTATCTGTTTGGGACTAACCTTTGAGTCTATACGTGATATGGAATATTCCCAATAAGTCCTAAGACTAGAGTAGAAGTACTACTCCCTTTCCCTTTACATTATAAGAGGGGTTAGCAAGGTAACTAAATTTGGACCCTACTATAGTTTACCTGGTTCTAATCCGTCAGAACCAGGGTAGATTAAGAAAATAGAAATACAAAGGAAATTATAAACAGGAAAAGGAAATAATAATAGAATTTAGCTCCAGGTGGAACTGGAAAGTCTAGCCAAAGGTTAGGTAAAAGAAACAAATATAACTTGAGGTGGATATGGAAAGTCTAACCAAAGGTTAGGCAAAAGAAACTAATATAACTTGAGGTGGATATGGAAAGTCTAACCAAA
>JAQGBD010001014.1:0-20168 GCA_034698165.1 Punctoribates punctum | reverse complement strand
AGAGAGAGATGGTTTCAATTAGTTCGAGCAGTTGTCGTATTGGTCTAACTTATGGTAGGGTAGAGACGGTGGCCACGCATTGAGAGGCACACGAGACCAGAATAGAAGAGCTGCGATATTTCTCTTTAGAAAACTCCGTAATTTTTAATATGAGTGACTCTTTGCTCAGCCATAAAAATATGTGGAGTTAGGAAAGCGTGAGAAAAGACAAGGAATACAGGGTTGACGTACCAGAGAAACGTTGTCTTCTCTCTGATCATCGACTTATCTCAATATATGAGTTTATATATAAAATGTGTATAAAATATATATACAGTATATATGAAAGGATGAAGAAGTGATAGTAAATGTGATGTTGGCTTTAGTTCACCGATTTGAGGGACGACCCAAATAATATTAATGCCGTGTAATCTAATTACATGTTTGGACGGTTTGGACTCTTATTTAGAAAAATCAATCATTTGAGTGGTCGGTACTTATCGCGTACCCAACGATGTCTGAAAATGTCTGTTCAACAGTTTAGCTGACAATTTTGTATATCTTATTGGAGTTCAACTGCTTTTGGTTGCCATCAAAAGTGCACTGAATTTCACTCTTATTAATATTCTTGAGATGTAGTCTCACTTTAACCTTAAGAGAGGTAACTAACGAACGAACACACATTGGCTGAGCCTTTCCTTTCCTTTCCTTTGGTTTCGTAGCTAAACGCGGCTCAAAATCTTTATACTCGATATTAATATTACAATATATTAGTGGACAGCACGCGATCCAAACATTATATCAAAAGAGAGACCACTTTCTATACAAACATTAATTCTTAATCGAAGTTATTTCAAACTTTTAAATACACTCTTATTTTAATCACCGAAAACATAAACCATAAGTCTGTCCACTATTTCATAAATACTCTCAACGTTTGCCATTTGTTTCATCCTTTTCCCCAAAAAATATTTACTCACATTTCAAAATTTCAAGATTATTTTATTTAATAATTGTCCTTGTTCGTCAAAATTTAGTTTCCGAATGTTAATCAAGTAGTTTAAATATTTTGCTACAAAATATGTTTACATAATTAAAAATATTCTGGTTCTGTGTATGAGTTTAGAAAATATTGAAATAAAGAGACCAGGCTCATCCATTGTATGTCAGCGTCACTCACACCTAACTGGAGTCGACTTAGAGCTCATTCGCCGGAGGGCTCAGTATTTTCAGTGGAGCAGAAAATATCGATTTTTGTCTGATATTAGAGTCGAGAGTAAGAGTAATAAAGTAAAAAAGAAAGTGAAAAATAGACGAATAGATGCTTACAATTGATGTCTACTTATTTCCATACAATAATACATACATTTTGTTTGAGTCAAATGAGTCGACACACTCTCACATAACTTCATGAATTCAAATCAACTGAAATATATGAAAATAAAGGCATTTCCTCCAAAATTTTTATTATTTGTTGAGTTAAAAGCAAAAATTTGACTCAAAATTGAAAGAGAAGTAAACACTTGTTTCATGGAAAGGAGGCAATGGAGGCAATGGAGCCCCCATTGGAACACTGTTTTGGCCAATATTTGATTGGTTGCCAAAAATTGTATTATTATTTAATTAGAATTTACTGTAATATTGAAAATCGAGAGCTAAGCAAATGGAAAGTGTTTGACGAGAGCTGTGGTGGGCTTCTAATCATATTTGTTGTCGATTTATTCCAACGTAAGGTTATATCCTTATGTCACTAATAATGATTGATTGATATCAATTTCTCTAACTTGGAGGTCGTTCCTCAATGATTGATATTAGATGTGAGCCTCACTGCTATTGTTTCAAATTTGGTAAAAACTTAGTTCTTAGGTATACCTGACATAAGGCGCTCACGCATTAAATGATTGAATGCATTGAGAAAACACTGGATTCACATTCATATGAAGTGTAAAACTTGTAATAATATTAGGATTGAAATAAATTTTAATGAATTATCCGATGCTTTAAACAAAGTTTTAAATTAAATTCACTTCGTTTTACTTCAAAAGTGCCTCCAATGGTCTCTCTCTCACTCTCTCACTCTCTCTCTCTCTCTCTCTCTCTCTCTCTCTCTCTCTCTCTCTCTCTCTCCTGATATGAAGTTTGTGCTAAACAAGAGTTAAAAACTAAATTTGCATTTCTGTTGAGTCACATATAAGTAAAACTCATTTAAGAAATACACAAATAACTCATCAAAATTGTAATCAGCGCTGAATTAAAGAACACGAAAAACATTAAAATAAGAAAAATTGTTTTCAATCGCAGAGAAGATTAATTATTTGAAGTCAGAGGCAAAGCATTAATGAGTGAAATGAGGCCTAAATTATTTGAATACAAATTGCAATATCATTAATACATCGATAACTAAATGCTTTTGTGTGTAACTCATAATAATGGAGTGGCTTCTGATGACAGTATGTTTTGTGGCCAGTGTTTCCTCTATTTATGCACTGACACGCTGTACATAATCATTGATATACCGCTTTATGGGCTTTAAACGTCTGTCTCATTAACCACAAGCAACACATTTGTGGAGCCCTTGTATGCCATTATGAAGAGGTGCGAAGCTCTCCACTAAAAAGAGAATAACACAAACCCAGAGAATGGAGAGCGCATAGAGTGAGCCTACCATTGATGATAACCCAGAATTGAATAGAATCTCCCGAGAGAGCACAGGAACTCAGCTGAATATGCATGCAATAATAGGGGATCGGGCACCGGATTCATTCAGAATCAGACAGAAAAATGTTAGACATCAAAGCGAGTCCTTACTCTTCACTACTGTATTGTAGTATATTATAAAATATCTGCTTTTGTGTGGCACTGCTTTTCATAATAGAGATATCACACAACATATTAACGTTGACTACACAATACAGTGCTCTCAAAATTATGTGCACACACTCTAACCATAACCATATAATATACAATGAATAACAATATGCAAATTCTCCTAAATATGGGTACAGTTCGCCAAAGATTTACTTTTGGCATCAAATTTGCGAATAAATGTTGAGAATCTGATGCCTCTAAACAATAGCAATGTTCTAAACGATGGAAGTGCTACACAATAGAGCAGCCATCAGCTCAATCTCTATAACAAACAGGCCATCCCTTAGCCCAGGCATAATTTTATAAGCAAACAGTTCTCCTTTTGGTATATTCTGTGTTCAACTCGATCTGGACTTCATTGAGCACACGATTAATCCAATTGAAAGTATTGGTTATTCCGCTGAATATTATGATTAAAATTTTCTTCTCTGACTCAGTTTATCAGCAAATGAAGAGAATAATTGGACAGTCGGTCCTAAACTCCATAATATTTTGAAGTTTAATTAATCTCAACAGACGTTTGAATGGATTAACAAAACTACAATTTGGTTGAAACACAAAAATATAATTTAAGTTATTTTATATGACAGACGAAAAAAGTTATTTTTGTTATAATGAAAGGAAAGACATTTATATTAAATTATATTGCATTAGATATGACAGTCGAGTCTATTATATTGAAGGCTTTGCTCTTCTAATACTGATTCCAGCAAATTTACTCTTGGGAGGTTGTATGGATGGATGTATGAATGTATGGATGTGTCGCACAGAATGTGTTTCTCTGTCTAACTGCATAACTGCATCACTTTATACACTATATGTGTATATGTGTCGTATAGAGCCTTATATTGAGCTTATTCTCCGTTAGTCTGATTATGAAGAGGAGAGCAAAACACCGAAGAGTAGAGCAATTCATTCGCCAATTTCTGACATAATATGTAGAGAGAATTGAGAGAGAATTGAGCAAAACTATGGCAGTGAAGGCAGAGAGAAGGCACTGCTGACAAATTGCATTTATTTTGCGCTCATATCCATTGTGGCCTATGGGACAAAATGATAGATCAACTTATATTGAGACGTCAAACACAGATATCAAGACCTATATTAGTGTCGTTGCCTTTGGGAGATCAGAAAATTGGCCAAAACGGCTAACATTCACCCATACACTAAACAAAGTGAGCACTGCCTCCACATCAGCCCTTATTTTCATGTCTCTGATTAGAAAATTGGTGCCATTTATCCAACATTTCTATTATACAATATATCATATAAATCAGAGATCTCTTCACACTTTACCCGAGCATTCAATTTAATCGCTATAATTATTCGGTTTTGTCGCCCGACTTCTATTTTAAGGTTTGGTTACCTCTATTCAAATGCTGTCCCTTTCATTGCTCACACTTACAAAACATTTGAATTGAAGCTCACGACTCATGAGTGGGATTAGACTGGGCTTCAAAAAGAGCTGATATAAGCAGAAAACTGACAAAATAGCAATAATCAGTACCTAAACTTTGTTATAGAAGAACTCTACGCTGTGCTCAACTACAGAAAGATAATCCTGACAAGTCTAGGCCTACTTATGACCACTGCAGCTGTGATACAGTTCACAACCACAACAGAATTGTCAGAATTGCGCTCTTTTTTAAAAAAGAGGTTATTATTGTTACAATAGATTGAAAGCAAATCAAATTTTGATATTTCAAACCATTCAGACTCTCAACAAAATATTTAAGTAATACTTAAATTTAGTAAAAATTAAAAATTCAACAAAAACATTGGAGTATCAAATTTGCAGGATATATTCTTTTCTATATTTAATAATAAAATGAGCTAGTTTACTCACCGATAAGGAATATCAATATTATATCATGATAATTTATACAAAGATAATACTCTGAGTTTGGATATGAGCTCTAGAGTTCTCAAAATATTCACTTCACTGTAAAGGAGATGTGTATTGCAGTGAAGCAGATGTTTGAGGGGCCAAAACATCATCCTTTGAACGTTTGGAAACAATTTTTTAAAATCAAACGATTAAAACATATTGCGATTGAAAAACGACACAAAAAGTAAGCGAGAGATGAAATAAGTGTATGGATAACATGAATAACAGTTAAACTCTGATGCAGTAGTAGTGAAGTCGAGGTTTTAGTTTCAAACATAAATCTTTGCCCCTTTGGCTAATGATAGGCGTAGCGATTGATTCAACGTAAAGAAGCACTTACTGTATAGCATCAGATGTAATATAAACAGTATTCGCTAGTGTTGTAACTTTATGCTTGACCCTAAGGGCAGTGGGAGTCCGACACCAGTGACTCCATATAGACATATAGGTCTATAGTGTTGTGGAAATAGCCGTCGGCCAAGATATGGGCCGCCTTTTAAGTGAAAACTTTTTTCTAAGTCAAAACTGTTTGTGGATTATCTACCTTAAGGTCATTTACCATAGCGCACAGATTCCCAACACATCCATCCTTTGTCAGACAAATCCAATACAACATATTTGTAACTGTCTTTCATTCATAAAACTTCTTAAATAAATAAAATACAATTCGATTAAAGTGTAACAGTTTTATAACAAATATTAAATTTGTGGCACATTTGCCAATCGATTGCCAAATGATTACACTTTTAAGACATCTCTTAATCTATTTTCCACTGAACTGAAAACATATTTAATTCAATAAAAAGAAGGATTTATTCAAATTTGCGAATAAAGACTCTTTGAATCGATTAATCGAAATCATTGAAAGAGGAAATGAAATGATAGCCGCGAATGAATTGTTTTATATACACAACAAATGTATTGAGAGATCAATAATTAAAATGAATGAAAAGAGGCCATACCTGCCACGAGCAAGAGTCGAGTGCCAAGAATGACATTGTGGTGAAAATTTAATGAACAGAACTTATGTAACAGTTTTTGTGAGCACTTGAATGTGTCCAAAGAATTGTTGAACTCTTTTGACTTTTTATAACACAACTCATAGAAAGTCACTCAAAGTTGTAAAGATATTTTATCCGCTTCTTTATTCGCCAGCGCCTCAAATCCTGCTGAGAATCGAGAGGATGAGCTGTATCTGTGTTTGAGCCCTAGGCTCTAAGCACCGGCACCATAATGTTCATAATACTAATATAGTATATAAAACACAGGATAAAGAATAGAGAGCTGATCGAACTGCGGACGCACTGTTACGCCCCTATTTATCCGGAGGGAGGACCTCATCCAACGATGATTGTAAAGTGCTCTAAGTCTGCTCACTGTGCTCTAAATGCTGTGCTCTAAATGCTATGCTCTGATCAAACCTGTGTTCAACATCTCTGTCAATAGGCTCTGAGAGGAGAATATATTCAATTCTATACAAACTTTTTGTCACCGAATGCTTTCCTAAAACATTCCTCGCTTTCTATGAAATTTTTTACACAACCAAAAGTATAGACTGAATGCTTGGAGAAGAGCTGTGCTCTGCACTCACTCTAACCTTCTCTCACTTGTATTCGTCGGCGAATATTATTTGCATTGAACTCAAATTCAAAATACTTTCTATGAATGCAAACAAATTTTCGTATAATTTATCTGATTTCTGATCAGAATTACATCTGAGATATCTTAAAGAAGAAAAATGGCGAACGATTTGGCCATAAAATTATTATGTTTTTCTCCTAGAGATTAGTCAACCAGAGGAGGCTTCGGGACTTCAGGATAAGAACACTTCTTAAGTAATAGATTGCATACGAATCTCCCCATAAATCTTAGTTTTGCCGTTTGATTGAAAAAGAGTCACCTCTTGTCACGATTGCAAGAATAAAAACTTATTTAAATAAATTATTTATAACTCAACTGATAATCTCTTTAATTATCATTAAATTTAGTTAAATTTTTTGCTTGTTTTTTAAAAAAAGAAATTCTGCCGAAAGAAAAATCTATTAATATTTCAAAATTGAATTCAATGGGAATTTATATAAGAATCGGCGCACAGAATGTCTGTGAAGCCAACAGAGAGTGACAACACTTGTGATTCCGTTCTGAGCTACAAATCGATCGATAATATCCTCCGTTAACTTAATGTAATGATTGGCTGATTGTGTGACAAAAGAGGCGGAACTCTCACTGTTTATCACTGTTTGTTACAAATATTACCATTCATTACAATTCACATAATTCTCAAAATAATATCAATAATCAGAGAAAACATGTTTCACACAATCAAAACATTACTATTTATTTCATTTATCATTAATCCTGGAAATTCACTCCTCTTGAATAACCTGGAGTGCTGTGAAAATTTGGTTGCCATGTGCTCGATCTCCATTAACTAAAAAGAGATACCTTGATGATATACTAATGATTTATTGATAAACACTGTGAAACCACTGAATAAAAAGCTATTCAATGTTTAGTTGTAAATGAATTGAGACATTGTTTTAGTATTGAATTCGTTGATCTCAAAAGTATACAAATAATATACAAATAATATATTAATTCAAACTTTGAATTCAATAGCTTTTGGGCTCGAATTAGAAAAGACAGTAAATCATTACCGCAAGCCTTTACTGGCGTTCATTTCTTTTGCTCGGATATAATAATAATAATAATACAGTCAAACCTCTCCATTCAATTCTATTCAAACTCAGATAATATACTGAACTTTCTTCAAGATTTTGTTTATGAGGTTAAGTGTAGAAAATTATTCCAATCTATTGCTGAAGTCTTATATATGTTTTGTTTGCTTTGAATTAAATTTTTGAATTACATCGTATTTCTAATAAATTTGAAAAACAATATTCCGGTCCTTTTGCTGAAGGGTTCGCCACTTAATAGATTTAAATCAGAATAAACCGAATCTTGTGTTTAAATTTAATTACCTATTATTTTATTGAATTTTGGGAACCATTTCTAAATACAATGTTTTTATGTTTGTTTAATACATTTGATAATTCAACAATAATACAATTTGAGCAAGCTGAATTTTTCGACAAGTAGGTAAACTTAACATGCTTTTATTTCAATTGACACATCTATTCTATTTTCTAATAGTAGACTTTCTTCCGGTTGCTGTCATTTTAGCCAATGATCTGTTTGTCTGTGTCTTCCAGGCTATTGTTGATTAGGATTTTAAGCAGATATCAACAAGCTCATTCAGAGACCCAGAGGAGGGGTATTAGGAGAGGCAGTCGAAGCTCTTTTCTGACAAAAATTTAGGAATGAGAATAGAATTTGTATCAAATTGGACTGAACTCAGATTTTTTTCTCTGTCTCACCGATATTTTGCCAAATTTTTGGTTAATTCTGGTTTATGCCGATCTTTAATTTAAATACTTATAATGTTTGTAATTAAAAATTTGATTAAGTTTCAAATAATAGCAAATATTTGGCAAAATGGTTTAGAATGATCCTGGATAAATTATTTTCGAAATAATCAATTATGAGATTCTATGCATTAAATAAGTATTAAAAAATAATTATATATTCTTAAAGTTGAAAAAATTCATTCCAAGTCATTAATTTCAATCAAGAATTCAATTTTGAATTTTTGAATATAATTAATAATCCAATAATTGATTATTAGAGTCAATGTATTTCTGATTTAATGAAAAAATTTTGGAATTATTACTCTTGCAATCAATTTGTAATTAATGCCATTAAAATACCCCTTCAACTAAACTGACACAAAATACAGATAAATTTGAGTCAAAATTTCTTAAAATGTGTTAAAATCAAAATATTTTATTAATAATTACTGAGACTTGACTTCAAACCTGATTTCAAAGTTAGTTTTATAACTGAAAACTCCAAAAAATACTTCTTTTTATTTACCACTTTATCTCATCTGAGAGACGGAGAAATTTCTTGATAAAGATATCCTGGCAAAATATTAACATTTAAATAGTTTTGATAATTTTCAACTCATCGATGACAAAAACAAAACTATTTTATATTCATAGCAAGCAATTGAAAGTTTAGTACCAGAGTTGGTCCTGTTTTTCAACAGGACTTAGGATAAGGAATAAACAAATTTTTTCAGCTAAATGATCATGGCATACTTTGCTCATTCTGAGGTATCAAGGCACCATGGCCATTCGGCAGTCTTTATCACGTGTTGTTAGCCTTCCTGGTGTTGACTTAAATTTAAGGTAAAAACATAACAACAATAATGGTTTTAAAATAATGAGAATTTTTTTAAATAAATGATTCGGAAAATAATTGGTATTTCATTAGAAAAAGGATTTCTTAGAAAACGTTTAATTAATTCAATACTTAATTTGAATGTATTTTCAAATAATAGGTTATGTTTTGCTGTGATTTCATTTTATTGGCGAACTTCTAATCATTAAATAAACATTAAATTTAATGAGAAAATCGATGCAATTAAAAAGTATCCGCGTTTTGTGTTTTGTGTTTTGTTGGTTATCTCCTTTTCAATGGAAAACTTGATCACAAAGATATTTTCGGTTAATTTGAAATTTAAAGGAGGATTTGCCATTCGCTTGGCTTAAATGGCCTCAATTCAAACTAAACCAGAATCATTTGAATCATTTGAATCATTTGAAACCAAACACATGAATTTGAAATCAACTAATAAAACATTTTTCAAACACTGATTGTTATCTGATTTCTATTTAAACTGAAGCACAAAATCGAATAATTTGATGAATTTCTGGGACTTATCTCTTGGAAAAAATCTGAACACAAATTCCCACAGTTTTCAGTAAAATCTAAAAATCTTTGAATTGAATATTTGTATCACCGGTTGAATGATTGGAAATATTTAAGCCGAAAAAAAACTGTAATTAATTCTTAAGACGACTTCGAAACTGAAATAATTGAATAAAATGGACGACAAAGTGAAGGATCAGTTTTATTACAAATTAATTTGATTTTACAGATGATATGTACTATAATTAGAGGCCATTACTAATAATTAAATAAAGTCATAAAAAAAGTGAAAATTATCAAAAATCAAAGAAAAGTCAAATCATAATTAGCATCACCTGAGCTATAAATGATTTGTAGCTAGGCAAAGTAGCCACTAATGCTTTGATCCAAGCTTATCTATTGCTTAAAAATTGTTAACTCAGATAAATATTGAAATTTGGGTTCAATATAATTAGGAAATGTATATCAAATGATAAACTGAAGGGTTATTTGCCGCCAAAGCTTTTGATTTAGAATCGAGTCCTTCCATTCCTTCCATTCTAGAGCTCAGGTTTACTCTCAAGTGATATAACATGGATTAACAGACACAATATTCAGGTCTAAGATGGGGTCAAAACATGGGTCTTCTCTCAGGTTTAGACCTTTTGATAAAGGGTATAATACTTGAACTATTTTAAACATGTTAATTCACATTTTATAGATTATAAAAATTTGATTTAGAATTTATAAAATGGAATTTCTCTTTACTATTCCGACATTAGATCTATTTATTGATAAAATAATGAATTTATAGAACAATTTGAATTCTAATCAAAATTTTGATCAAAAGTCTTCTCGTTTTTAATAAATTTCCTAAAAATGTTTGATAGTATGGCTCAAAATAATGTAGAAGTTTCACCATAGGCAGTAAATAAGTAAAATTGGGCAAAGTATCTAGCAGATGCCATATCTGATGTGAATGTAAACTCTAAGCTCTTTGTGAGGCAGAGTCGGGACAAATAATGACTGAAAAAAGAATTGAACGAAAAAATGATTATAGAGTTTAAAAAAAGTTTAATTATTCGAAAGACTGTTTAAAAGTGTTGGAAAAGTTGTGTATAATTCTTAGATTTTAATGATTTATTTGAGTGATAATCAAATTTCAGAAAATTAAATGCAATAAAATTCAATAATTAATCATCGATTGTGTTTGTTATCAATATATTCAGTCTCTATCTTACGTCAAATCGAATCGACGGCCGAAATAAAGAATAATTATTCGGATTCAAAGTTCATAAAACATTATAATATTATACGAAAAGAAATTTTATATAACTTTTCTATTCTATAGATATAGTAATTTATTAAATATGAGCCAAAGTTTTCCCATTGAATATATTGAATGCATTGAATGCTTGTATAGTTTAATTAGGCAGTTGTGTTAAAACAGTTATGAATAAAAGACAGCACCAGTCAGCCGGAGGGCCATAAGAGAGGAGAAATTAGAGACCCTATTACTGGCATCCAATCCATTCAATCTATCTCTGAGGGAGAATCTCATTAACGATGTAATTATAGATATCTAATTGGAGAGTAGTTGACATTTTATCGATGCCAACGATCACGACTCAAATAAAAAACATAATACAATTCAAAACTATACATCCAATCGTTATGTTTAATATTTGTATTCAATTTCATGCAATTCACGCACAAAGTCTTCTCTTCTCTATACTTGACTTTCGGTTTTTCATTCACAGAACAGAATATAAGCGCTTTTCATACTTTTTATCAATTTTTTCCATCGAAATAATAATGATTTGAAAACATTGGACTCCAATCACTAATAGACATTATTTTACGAATTATTTAAACATTAATTGAAGCAAATCTATAGCACTATAATCGTGGATAAAATTTTAATATGTTCACCAGAATCCATGATTATTTATCATTTAAAGTAATGATTTATATGACAAAAAGTTTGAAATAAAACTACCATGGCAAGTCCCTACTTAAATGACTAAAATGAACTTGGAAATTAAAATTTGAATAAATGATTAATGGTTATAATGATTGAAATGTCGTGGTTTATCCAAATATTGATATGATTTTTGTATATACTTTTGGGTTTTGTAAGGACTCTATTGATTGTTAAGCAAAATGTTAGTGAAAATGATTTATTTTTTTGAGAATTTTGTTCGTCGAGACTCTGATTATTGGTTTGAATATTCATATGGAAGCGTAAAATACAATGGGTTTTGAGTCTAAAATGAGAGCAAAAGCTATTAGCCATCGCTATAACTCTGAACTGAGGCCTTAGGGTATCAAAAGTTTGTTGTATTCTCTCATTGTATTTATTCTGAGACTAGGGATGGCTCAGCAGATTCGGTGTCGTAGTGATGCCTATTATAATCGAAGAGAAGCCTAGAACAGAGCAGAGCAGAGTTGGCCGCATCAATGCCTTTTTAGCAGTGCACAGCACTTTTTGATCACATCCAGCCCCGGGCACATAGAGCTGCTGCCAGTGCTGCTGTTGCTGAGTAATTACAGACTCTTTTCAGGTGCACTATTGTGCCCGAAATTCGCTGATAAAAATGTCTTTTGCCGGTCAATTAGAAGTGAGACTCAGCACAGAAGAGCATAGAAGAGCACAGAACCAACTCTGCCATCACTTCGATCACTGCTTTCAACTCTATATACGTTATTGAACTAAAAGTTATGAATTCTTTTGGGATAAGTATAGTCCCATCACATCCTTTAGGGCACATTCACTCAATGCTTTCAGTAACGGGATATGACTTAAAGAATAGAAAGAACTCTGAATCTGAGTCTAAATGAGTTTCGACAAAATGATGTCAAATTATTAGCCGACAAATTCAACTTTTTTGTTGTTATCCACCAAATTCTCTCTAACATTAACTTCGTTTGAAAGAGGGTACAAACAGATAGTTGGAGTCACCACCAGATAAGTCGCGCTTCAATTCTTGATAATAGCGACCGTTTGTCATACTTTTGTCATTCTTTGTATTCGTTTTATTCAATTTGAGTGAAAAGAGATTTTTTAATGAGACTAACGATTAACCAAACTCTCAGTTAATGCAAATCTAATTATTCGATTTGATAGAAAATATACAATTATTTAATGTATTTATTTTCCCACGAATACCATCCCATCCCTTAGGACAGTGTCATTAAAGGTTGCTTTTTATCAATAAAAATAGAAAAAACTGTAGAAAAAATGCATTCTATGTATTTGATGTCTACTGAAAGGATAGCTTTGATGGCGAAGACTGCGTTATATACGTGTTATGCAAATATGCGGTTTGTGTCCGAAACTATTGTTAAGGCATCAAAAACCTCCAAATAGAGTATAAACTGAAATAATGGGGTCTCTCTGTTAGCCATTGTTGTAGTTCTCTATACAGCAAAACATATTGAGATTTAATGTTCTAACCCTAAAAACCTCGACATTATTTGCTTCAAAGAGAATCACTGAGAAAACACAAAACGCAACTCTGTTCAAGCTCTGAATAGAAGCTGCAAACAGTGTGCCACTACCAGTGCCAATACCATGGCCCATTATACCAGCCCCTCGACTAATACTATTGGGATATGGGATACGGTTAGTTGAGACCACTGTTCATAACGTCAACTCAAATATAATACACTTCAGTGAACTTCAATTCTTTTTTTGGCTCAAATTTTTTATATTTCACTTTTTAGAGAACAGACTAACAAACAATTGGGAAATATTTGTTTAGATTCAAAGTCGTGGCAGAGAGTGAGAGACTGGACTCACAATCACTCCAAACGACAATTTTGAGGTCCAGTGCTTTCAAATGTCTTCACACCTCAATATTATTACCAAGCGGAAGAACTTGCACATCCTGCTCGTAATGCAATCAGATTTGCTTTACCACGGGGTTCTCGTTGAATCGATCTTGTTCTTATTTGTAAAAATTAAAAAATAAAGAAACTCCTGTAGAGTTTGTTCAAATTGTGGGCTTTTCTTGTTTTTCCTCAATTAGAGTCACAAAAATTAACGAATTAAAAACTTTTTGTTATTAATCTCGATTAAGGAGAGGCGGTGGCAGTGATACGCCATGTGCTCACACTTGCCATTAGACAGATTGGAGGCAATAATGTGTTCATTCATAAGGCATTCAAATTATTCAGATTTGATAATTAAAATCAACGGTTGAATGATTGGCTGAAACACTCTTCTGTTATGCAATCAGTTCTTTATTTTTATTTCTTCTGATTTCTGATGAATTGGTTTCGTTTTATATTAAGTTTGATTTGCTTTTGGTTTAGGCTTTCAATTGAATTGAGTTCAAGTAAATAAAGTAATAGAAATCGGAGTCTATTAAATGAGTTTCTAATAAACTGATTCCAGAAATGTTGCGAAAGGTTAGAATAGGTTAGAATAGAAGCAATTAATTTCTTGTTAATCGATTAGATATTATTTATTATTTAATAACTGGAATGCGTGTCAAACTGGAAGCCATCAAAATGAATATTATTTCAATTTAATCAATGGATTACAAAATAAAATCACAAAAATTTGAATAAATTGAGAAAATGCACTCAAATCGTCGTAAAAATTGTAATTAAATGACATTTAATTTTATGCAAGGATGATTTATTTCTCGTTTTTCATTGGCGAATTCTTTCAAAAGTTTATAGATTTCTGAGAAATTAAAATATAAAATAAATTTAAACAAAGAAAAAATATTCTGAGGAAAATGCATATCAAATGAAAAACAGTTCAAATAAAAGGACAGCTCTTAACTCCCTTTACTTGTATAGAGTTTTTTATATTAAAAATTTATTTCCGAATTATTTATTTATTTATAGCAATCTTTTCATTGTTTGTGAGCTCTGAATAAATTATAATTATTTGCATTATTCTTATATTTCACATAAGTCTTGTCTAAAATTTTTCTTTTATTGATATTTGAGTTTAAAGTTTTTCTACTCTAATAAGCAAACAGTTATTCAGAATAAAAGAGAATTTCAGAGAAATTCAAAAACGGCTACAGAATTGAGAAACAGTATTATTATTATTATTATCATTTACTTTTGCTGTTGGTTTCGTATCCTTTTAACAATAATGTAGAAATGTTTTGCATCTTTAATGTTCTTTAGCCCCAGGGCCAACTTTCTTTTCAGATGTATTAAAACTTATCTGCATATTATAGCGAAGAATTGCATAAAATAAAAGCCCAAATCGTCTTATAAAAAGTTTTTATCTCAAAGGAAATAAAATATAGATATATATTCATGAAAAGCCTCACACGACTCATATCTAACTCATTTCTGAATACATAATATTGAATATGAAGAAAGTGTTTCGCCTCTCATCGACTTTTTAATCCTAAAAAGCCTAAGAGTTTGGAGCGAAGTATCATTTGGTGATAATGTTGACGATGTGTTCACTCAGACACCCGAACCACTCATTTGAGTGGAGAATAGGCTGACACCGAAACCTATTCTGAGCTGAAATAACACTTCAACGGATACAGTGAGCACTTTATGCAACCACTATATAAACTGTATAAACATTGGACACTAATATACACATCAATCGAATAAAACTATTTTCATGTCTCACATCAGAAACAATAACATAGAAATCGTGGGAAATAAACACTCGCTTTGACTATCGATACACTTCTCCACCGCATTATATTTGCATTAAATTCTTCTTAAGAGCTAATGTCGGTTCCTCTCAATCCATGTCTTGTTATTTCTTCACGAAATTACATCAAAATGTTTTAATTATTTTCGGTTTATTTATCCATAGCTTATAGAAGTCTGTCTTTTATCTCATATGTCTTCATATCTTTCATTATATTCTGAAAATTTGTTTTCGAGTCTGAGTGCGTGGGAAATGACAATAAAAAATAAAGGGATACTCCACTGGACTCATGTTTTTTGTGGCAAACAATTGTAGGCTTAACTCAACGCAAACACAATAATCAGAGATTAAAAGAAGAATCAAACGAAGAGATGTCCTCCAAAAGAGTCAATTGTAGTCAATATTAATACTGGTTTCAACTTTTCAATAGATACTTGCAAACAGTACTTGCAAATAGTGGCTGGTTCAATTCAAACAAGAATCTACAGCCAATTTTCCCAAAGTTATTCTCTATAGAGATTCACATTTTATAAAATGATTAATGATCAAGACAGTTTAAGGTGTCAAATGACCATCAAAAGGCCCTAGGTGATGGCGGATAAACTAAGAATGTGATTGGTAGATTTACTTTGTTTTTTTGTTGTCGAAAATAAATAAAAGCTCGTGAGTTGAAAACTAGTAATCTGGGTACTTTTATTCATATGAGTTAATGACAAATATAATCAATTTAGTCAAATGAGAAGTAATATATAATTTTTGTGTAATTAGTATTAATTGATTATTTCGCCATAAATTGTTAAAATCTGACCAAATCTTTAGAACATTTAAAACATTTCAAAGATTTACATGAGAACTGATTTTATGATTTTTCAATATTTCAAATATTAATTTTGTTTTTCAAACAATAAAAGCTATAATTAGTTTTGAGAGTCTGTCGAACAGCAAATTAGTCTCAAAAGTATATAACTTATAATTTTAGCAAAAGTGATATCAGACTCATTTGATTTAACGCCAAACCTTTTAATTACTCTATTTTTGACTATAATTTTTGATTCATTAATACTTAAATAACCAAATTTAAAATGGAATCCATTTAAAAATCGCTAAATATTTTCGACAAAATTTTATGGATTCGTGTAAATCATGTCTAAAATGAAATATTTATTGATTTTGGGCTCAAATTGCTTATATTTTGTTTCGAATCTGCCCTTTTTTACCAGGTTGAATTTTCACACCATGTTATCACTTTTAAGCATGTTATCACCTTGATTTAATTTCCACGAATTAGTTCTATCAATTGAAAGGAATGGTTTATTTAATTGGTTTGTTAAATAAATGTCGAGAACTATAATATCGGGAAATGTTACTAGAACAATTTGATTCTATTATATTTTGACACGAAATCCGCTGAAAAAGTATATCCGTAAAGAGTATATCGTTTGACATCAAAGGGATCGATATTTGTTGAACTTTTTTGGTATTTCTTAGTCGAGCTTTGAGTCAATTGAATGCAAATTCAATCTTTGGTTTGAATTTTTTCGAATTTCAATCAAATTATTTGATTGAATGCCTAAATGTTCGCATTTTATTGTGATATATGTGTGCATAAGAGAGTGTGCGATAGCCGAGAGTGTGGTCATCCATTGCTAATCAAAAGCCTTAAGGCATAAGAAGGATCCCAACTATTGGATCGGTGTTCGCGAAATCAATTTAGTTGTCAAACTAAGTGGGAAATTGCATTCACAGTAAATATTCAGTCACAGTTTTGTGGCACTGTCTCATATTCTGTGCTGTACTCCACTATTCTTTGCTATATTTGTGCTGCACTTTTACTTCCCTCACTTATCCTGGTGTTCGGTCATGCATTGGATGCGCAAAATTGAACTCAACTGCTGTTCACTTAATTCTGTTTTACTGATAGACAAAAAGTCGAGCGAACCTAACATATAATTAATGCTGTGCTCAGACAACTGGCGTTAAGTATTATGTCGTTTTTGCAAAAGGGGTCCAACCGTTAAGTTCATCGATTGTTTAAGCAATTGATTGTCAATATGTTTCTCCGCAATAAACGTTCTATCAGTTCATGTCTTCCAATATGTCTCTACTCCGAGAGGAGCTCCGGTAGCCATACATGACTTGAAGCCATGATTGGGAGCCCAGACCAAGGATCGGACATTGAAATGGATTTAGTTTAGAGAGTTGTCTAACAGTTGTCACATTCATTACTGCTTTTGGCAGTCAGTGACTAAACTGCTGAAAATCATATCTTTGATGTCTAAATAAGAGCCCAAACCCATCACAAAGCTATCAAATACTGGTCTCTAATATTTGATGTATTATTTCTTTTCTTAGTTTTTATCAAATATGATGTTCTCTAAAATTTAATACAAGAATAAGTAAGGGCTGACATCAGAGTTCTGGAGCTGGAGCTGACACTCTCCTCATATTCCTCATAGTTTTTGTTGTTTTCATATAATACGCGTTCGATTAGAAGAGCCTATAAGAGAAACAGAGGAATAGGAGGAAAGGTAGTGATTATTAGCACTATTTTTGCAGACGATCGTGAAGAGAATACACAATTTGGGGCGGGAGGTGTTTGATGTGCTCCATGTAGAAGCAGTTCTTCCAATAGAGCCAATACAGCCAAGTGCTCGACCCTAACCAAAACCAACAAAATAGGACCCAACAAATCATTAAAAGTTTTGCATAAATATTCGATTGAAAAACTCATGCAATGACTCAACCATTCGTTGACCTTTCCATCAAAGATCGACATTACATCACATCTTTCATTTGTGCCAACATTGGACTCATTGCAAGTATTTCTTCTGCTGTTGACTCAACTGAGGCTCAAAATTGACTGAATTGCAGTCAATCTTAAAACAAACCAAATAATTGTGAGGAATGGGTCACAACTGCTTACAAACAATTGTTTGCACCCAATGTCTAACTTTTATCAATCAATAAATGCTGACAATCGCCAACTGAGTCAATCAATTATATTAAATTCGATGGACTCCCAAAAGTGACCCAAACTCTAATTCAATTGTTTTTGTGTTCTCAGAGATAGGGTTTGGATTGTCTTCAATCAGATTAATATATTTTGAGACTTTTCTCCTATTTATTGCACAAATTATTTCTATTATTATCACTAATTTTATTGAATTAATCGAAGGCATCGAAAGCGATATCAGAAAATTAGTACTCAATTCAACTCAAAAGATTGACATTAAATCCCTTTTGGGTCCATTGCTTTGCTTAAGTCAAAGATTTTTGATCGGAATTAATGAATTCGGTTTTCAGTAATCATTTCAAAATTGTTTATACGATTTGTTAAAATATATTTATTTGATTAGACATTTGTAATCAGTCTTAAAAGACAATGGATATGATTTGGACATCATTTGGTTATTCCGGGGATTGTTTGACATGAATTTAGTTTAGATCCACTGAAAGGACATCTAATTCTTATGCGATTCTGTAATCAAACAAATTTATAGATATATTGGTTGTTCGGCAAACAAAGCTCAGGGCTGTTTGCAGGTGTCCTACTCATCATTGGTGGCGATGCCTCGGATGCTGCCCTCACTCAGCACAAAACTGTGTTGATCTTCCCTAAAAATTATCTGTTTAGTTGAGTCACCAAAACTATGAACTAAGTCTTCCATTTGTGTGATGTGAACAATAAGTCAGATTTCAGCTTTCAAGACTGGAATTGGAAGGTAATCTTGCTAATGTAATCTTGCTAATTGGAATATTTGTTGCATTTTATTATCAATAGATTCGAAGAAAACATTTGCTTATAAAATATGGTTTGAAGAGAGAATCGCTTAAATTATTAAATAATTTATGCATTGATTTGTGACAAATTTGAATCAAAATCAATCACTTTTAATAAGGATTCCCACGAATTGTCAGTAATTAAAGGAATTTTGTTCCTTCAGTTGGAAAGAAATAAATCTCGAATTAACCTGAAATCGAAATAATTTGAATTTTATATATATTTCTTGTTTGAAGTCATTTTAGTTAATACGAGTTCAAAATAAATGCATAAAAAATAGAAAAATTAATCCATTTATTAACTCCATTCCGACCATCTTTGACGTGATTTATCACTTTTGATCAAAAACTAATCGTTAAATAAATCACTTATTTTTTAAAAATGTTATTTTATTGTAAAACAATTTATGTATTAATAGATATCACATTTCACTCAAAACTATTAATATTCAATGTGTGGCCCAAAACATGGTTCGAGAGCACAAAATAAATGACATCGGATTAGATTTAATCATCTTTTTATAAATGAGATATTCTTTATTAAAGTTTAAAGCAATCGATGAAAACTAATTTATGTTGTCTTCCATTTACCTGAATCATT
The DNA here is from genome assembly GCA_034698165.1 of Punctoribates punctum. Lineage (NCBI taxonomy): Eukaryota > Metazoa > Arthropoda > Arachnida > Sarcoptiformes > Punctoribatidae > Punctoribates > Punctoribates punctum. The sequence goes on along the minus strand of JAQGBD010001014.1, from coordinate 656 downwards.
ACAATTGATTTCCCTTAACTCCCTAAAATACAAGCATGATAATTCACCATTTAATCGAAATATTTTTAGCCTTAGTTTATTGGCCTTGCTCATTGTTTACTACTTCAGTTTGACAGTAATCGGATTGCAAACAGTAATCAAACTCACGATTGCAAGTTATGATAATTGGAAAGATTGTCTCTGGTGAAATACACGATTGTTGTCGATATAATTAAGTTGATATTAATATTGAATTCTAAAAAAATCTAATCTTCTGAATGTTTTGCTACACATTTATGGATAGCAATTGAATAAAGAATTGAAATGTAAACAACCCTTTGGCTAAAGAATAGAGTTCTGATGAAACCATTTGCTATGAATCGGAAAAACATCTTCTATTGTCTGTGGATTCAATTATTTTCTTCTATCAAATCAAACACTAAATTATTCACTAAATGTTTTATTCAATTATTAAAAGATAATCAAAATTCAAAAGTGGATCACAAATGTATAGTTTTACTCGATTTGAGTTTTTATTTTTAAAACAGTTTGATTGCACGGAATAAGTATTGGACTAACAATTGATTATACGCTCTGTATCAGTGTGACCAGGTGATTTTGAATCAATCCGGGACATAGCAGAGTTTTTGTCCATTTTCGCCTGGACAAAACCGGGA
>JAQGBD010001013.1:0-20172 GCA_034698165.1 Punctoribates punctum | reverse complement strand
TATTGATGACCTATTGATGACCTATTGATGACCTATTGATGACCTATTGATGACCTATTGATGACCTATTGATGACCTATTGATGACCTAGTACCATTGATATGATTGAGTGTAAGTAAAAACAATTGAGTTCACAATTCACAAACTCGAGGCACAAATTTTGAGATTTAATTTATGGACGTAATTGTTGTGTTTGAATAGCTCTGCTCTGATGTGAAGTTCACTCACTTTCCGATTGAATTAATTAATAGTTTTGCTCACATTTAGACAAAATTTGATTATTAATTGATTTTGTTTTAAACATTCGCCGATTTGTGACCAAACTATCGATTGGTTATCAAAATAAATATGTAATCGAAGGCAAACCTATAGTAATATTTGTGAGCAATGGTTAAAAAGTGGAGTTATTTGTCGTTAATTGTGATGTCAATGATGTCAATGATATCAATGGTTTGAGTTCTCATTTGCTTTGATTTTGTATTTAGTAAACAAACATTTCTCTCATTATTTTAATTCAATTCTCCAAATGTTTAATATATTTAATAAATTATTTGAGTTTTATATTTGTTTTGTTTAACAAAAACTATTTAATCGATTGAAACTAAATAATGAAATATTGGACGAAATGGAAGACAGTATCGAAAAAAGTAATAATTTTGTGACAAATAAATGTCTTAATAATCAAGAATTAGATGAAAATCAAGTCCAAAATCAAACGAATGACATCGCAGAAGACAATGAGGACAACACTTGTGTCCAGATGTCAGTCGAGTCCCAAAATGATACCGATTTGAATGACGGCAAACAAAATAGTGAATCAATCGAAACGATGGTCGAGTCGTCCGGTGGTCGGAGTGGAGCCACATCTGAACCTGTCCTCACTTACCACTTAAAATGGATTAATTGGATGGCAGCCAAAACTCCAATAGTAACCCAGAATGTGAACGGACCCTGTCCTCTCTTGGCGGTCATCAATGTCCTGATTCTTAAGCGGAAGATCCAATTGCCACCAATGATGGACGTCATCACTGATGACCAACTCATGGAATATTTAGGCGATTGTATTCTCAGTAATGTTCCTAAGGTTTGCCAATCGGTTCCCAATGGGCTCTCAATGGGCTCTCAATGGTCTCCCATTCACTCAACTCTAATATTAATGACTTTTTCCAGAATATTCCAGAAGGCGTTCAATTGAATTACGAGCAGAACTTCATGGATGCGATGCAAATATTACCCAAATTACCGAAAGGGCTCGATGTGAACGTCAGGTTCACCGGGTATTACAACAACCCATCAAAACAATCTTTTTTTACTTATTTCAAAATTATTTAGTGTTTCCGACTTTGAATATACTCCGGAATGCATTGTATTCGACTTACTTCACATTCCTCTATATCACGGATGGATAGTCGATCCGAATGATAGACCAGCGAAGGCCGCGGTCGGCAGCTGTAGTTATAACCAATTAGTTGATAAAATAATAAACAACAAGACCTCAACTCAGGCAGAGCTCGTCACTGAAGGTTAGACAACAATTCTCGTAACGTATGACTCATTTTAATCGATTACAGCTCTGATCGCTGAGGAGTTCTTAGAGAAGACGGCCTCACAATTGACTAACTATGGTCTCCAAGAGCTGATCAATAATTTGAAAGAACAGGAGTTATGTGTCTTATTTCGAAACAATCACTTCAATGTTTTGTACAAAAATAAGGTCTGTCCACAGGTTTACTAAATTTGAATTATTTTGAATTAAATATTTGTTCGCAGAACCAATTATACCAATTAGTGACAGACCAGGGATTCCTCACAGAATCTAATGTTGTTTGGGAGACACTAAACAACATCGAAGGAGACACTCAATTCGTTGACGGAGACTTTGTTATCGTTCCTCCGAAGCCAGCGCTAACACCAGTGGCCGCTTCTCAGCAACAAATAGATCAGGAGTTGGTTTACATTTGATTTTTTGCTTTAATTTAACTAAAAGTGAATTTCCAGTTATTTAGTGGCTCTGAGTCTTCAAGAGGAACAGAAACGACAAATTGAGAGCTCAAAAGAATGGGAACAATTCAAACAGGAGTCCGGAATGGAAGACCTCACAGACGAACAGTTAGCCAAACGTCTACAGGAAGAGGAGGACAAGCGTTACGCCACACAAAGACAACGCAATGAACAACAGCCTCAACAACAACCGCCTCCGCAACAGCCGCACCTCAGGGGTGGGCAACAGGTTCATCCTAACAGTCAAAATTTGCAACAAAGAAGAGGAACTAATGGCAGTTCCGAAGACAGTGAGAACGGTTCCAATAAAAGCAAGAGTAAAAATGTAAGTCTACTCTTCTAATGGATTAGTTGTGTCTGACATCAACCGTTTTCAGTGTACTATCGTATGAGAGGACGACATTCCGGTCTTTGTGAACATCTTTTGGTGATATTAACGACATTACGACAGGGATTCACTGCCTGAAGTGTACACTACTTATCGAATAAGTGAACACATTATCAAACGAAACAATTTGTAAATAAGGGAACAGATGTTTAGTGACCGTCAAAGCTGTAAATATCGATTGTGGAGAGAGTGGAGAGAGTTGTGTGCCTTCGGACTTATAGTTAATTGTGTGCCTCAATTGGGTTATTGACAACACTTTTTCATTGAATTTCTCAGAGTTTATTACTAATCGAGTTTAGAAATCATGGATTCATCGATCGATTACTTCTTATTTTCAATATTTTTAAGCAATTTATATAATAACGGATTTAAAAGTTTTATTATTATTAAGCTTTACATCGCTTTACAGCTTAACGACAATTATGAGTATATTATTATAAATTAATTTAATAGTTTTTAATTAATTTAATCATTTAATAAGATTTAAATATAACTCAATTATAAACACTTCCAATGAGTCGAGTCGTTAGTCATGTAATGAATGATTCAATTTTTGTTACTCACTGTTCGCGAAGTGACTTCTCGTTGACATTCAAACTGTCCGATTGTGAAGAAGTGACCGCCGCTTGAATTGGACGCGCTTTCAGTCAATTGATGTTCGAATCATTAGATTTTAGACAAATTTGTAGCCATTTTTTAATCAATAAAACGATACATACTTTGACACAATCCTTCATAAAACGTGATGTCATCCAAAGCAAAGCCTCCGTCGGACGCCTCCCCTTCGAATTGTATCTAATGACCATAATTTGTCGCTTTAACCAACATATCTGAGCCATTGGTATGGTATTACCCGATATGGAATTTCAGAATTGATAGCCACCTGTCCATAGATCCATTCGGGGCGACTCGTGTCGAACCTTCGGGTCGACATTTTCCACAACAAGTTTTTAGTCTCTATAGTCAAGGCATTGGGCCCTCCATTAGTCCTTTTTTCCGTCTCCTCCTGTAATGCTCCCGACTCTGCGTTGTCCTGACTAACCATTGATATACTCATTGAAGTGGTTTCACCCCTTTTTCAACAAAATTTCTTTTCATTTGAATTAACTTAATTACGTCACACAAACCTTCCGAATGGAGTGAACCAAAATCCGAGGCATTTTGGAGTATTTCCTTCTCCTCCGGGAAATTCTGGTGATCTCAGGACAGGGTATTGCATCGAATTCTGATTGAAAACATCGAAAAATAGATATCCAACTGTTTTGGGTCAAAATTTTGAATAATTAAACGAAACAATTAAACATTAATATCAATAATGACAGACTCGGAGCTCTGAATGTGTGGTCCTGGAGGTTAGCCGGTCTACTCGTGGCTGTGGCCAACTTCCAGGTCAACGACTCTTTGGATGAAACGGAAAGTCGATTCACTGATTGTCTTTTATTAGAAATGAGCGCTGCTTTTGCCGGAGAAGAGGAGAATTGTGTGACTTCAGGGCCGGGTCCAGTTCCTGACTGATTTCTATATCCGCAGAGATCCCTTTCAAATGAGCACTCTCCCAAAACAGCCGCAGCTTTGGTCGGTTGCGCTGAACAGACAAATCTGTTACTCAAATGTTTTATTGAAAGAAAAGTTGAGTACCGGCACAGTTGCCATCGAAAAAACTGATGTCATCGATGGCTATGGTTCCCACCTATCGATTGAATTGTGGTTTCAAAAGTCAATAACTATTTAAATATGGGTTTACCCGTCCGTCGCCCCAAATGCCTTCAATAAGAATTTGATAGGTCTGGAGGGGCGGCTTCTTTTCCAATCCAAGAGTTAGTGGAACTTTTGCAGCTCTCCATCCCTTTGAGAGGCTATGTTATAGAAAAATAGTTGAATACTGGTTAGGAATACTTGTGCTTGGTGGTTGTTCAGACGCCAAACCAAATTTAACTGTTCGCCAGAATCACTCAGAGTCTTGATGTATACCCTGAGGCTTCCAAGACTGGGTCCAGCAGGGTCGATTGTTCGCTCATACATATAATAATAGAAAGACATGCATTTCGGTGTTGTTGTCTGTGGTGTGAATTCCGGACTTAAAAGCCAAGCTCTGGTACCCCCTCGTTGGGGCTGAAGAGCGTCTCCGCTCAGGTTTATGAAATACCCTTTCAAATAATGTTTTATTTTTTAATTCCTAATTCATTGGCAATACCTTCGGATGTCTTCTTTGTGTGGTCATACTTCGGACCCGTTCCTCCAAAACTATATTGTCTGAGCCAATCAAAGTCATCAACACGACTGTGGGGTAAGGGGTTGTGCCAAAGACACATATTTTCTTCGAAAGTACAGTCGCCACTACCCCTTGAAGTAGTTTGTGGCGAAACTTAGACATTCGAATTCAATTAGTTTCCTCTTATTCTCTGATATTGCAAATGACTCACTGGGACAGGTGCCGGTTTGAAAAGAGACTTGGTCAATTGCTATGTTTCCCAATGAATTTTGTCCAACGATTCCCTCAAATATTATCTGAAAAGAGATTTGAATATTAGTATAAATAATATTAGTTATTAAAAGAATATAATATTTTTCTAATATTAGCTCACATTAAAAGGTTGAGCTGGGGATGAAACAGGGACTTGACCAAGATACCAGTTGTTTCCTGCTTCTCCCTTCATTTCCCAGAGGATCTTCTCAGGTCTTTCATCTTCTCCACTATATCTGAGCCTAACCCTCAATATTCCGATTCCATTGCCGTACATATGAGTCGCGAATTTCATACACAAAGGATTGCTTTCCTCTGAAATATTATTCATTATTTTGAATTTGTGTGAACCCACTCACCCGTAGGATTCATCAATGGACTGACCAACAGTGCTCTATCACCAGGTCTTCTGGGAAAGGAGGCCTCAATATACGCAAAACCTCCTGACTGTTCATTTAGACCAAAGCTGGAGAAGTCCCGCGAAGGACCGGTAAATATGTTTTGCGACCCTTTGTATTACTCAATGAATTAGAAATCCTTTCAAATGAATGGTTACCTCTTCCAAGACTCCAATCAAAGTCATCGCTCTCCTCCTGATTAGTCCAACCGCAGAGCCCGCCCTCGAAAGTGCAATGACCTGAAAATAAATTGTAAAACATTTTCATAGATGACTTTCATGACTATAAATGATAAAACCTTTGCATTGCTCCTCTGCCTCATCAATAGGTTGGAACTGGACGTCGTCGACAGCGACAAAGCCTCTGTAGGCTCTGTCAGAATCGTCTAACTTCTTAGCCGTTGCTTTTAAGACGATCTGATTTTTTTCGGAACAAAGCCATTAGATTTCGTTCTGTTTTCTATATTTTAGGAAAAGTGTTTACTTTATGAACAGAGCCATAAGTGTAGGCCACTTCCCCTCTAACCCAGGTTCCTTCCATTCCTTCGCTACTCTGCCAAATAGTTCTGTCGGATCCGGTTTCGACATCTCTCAGATGAATCTGAAGATTATCTGCACTCAAACCGTCGATAGCATAGAAAAAGCTCAGACACAACCCATTAGGTCCTGTGTCTGAAATATTTGGACCCTGGAAATAGGCTGATGTCGGAACTGGAAGCTCATTATTGTTATCAGATGAACTCGGGTGAAAAATTGGGAATTTTGTCAAAAGTGGTCGAAGCAATGCATTGCCAGTAAGTCTTGAGTTAACAGACGTCGATGAACTGGAAGTATTGGAAGTACCCAACGAATCACTCAATTGGGCCGAACTTATGCTTGGAATCGGTTGATGTGATGTCTCGAAGTATATGTAACCCCCTTTTGGTGAATCATTTATTAAATTTTACTAAAAATTGTGGCTCACAATGGATTACCGCTGGTGTCTGCCAGAGTGTGATCATTGCGAGGGCCGCCCATCCAAAATGCTTGAGCGCCCTGACCTGTTCTCCATCTCAACTTAGGGTGACTATCTGGAGGAACAATCCATCCACATGTTTGCAGAAGAGAACCGGAGCCAAAATCGCAAATAAGTGCTCTAGCTACTTCTTGTCCTATAATAATTTAAAACTAGTGGTCAATTACCTCATCACTACATTGGTGTCGAGAATACCCTCGTCATCGTCTTGTCGTCTAATTCTTTGAAGAAAATCATTTTGTTTGGAAGAGTTAAACGAAGTCCCGATGTCTTTGATTTGTATTCTTTCGATATATGAATCGCAAACGTAATGATAGAAAGCGAGGCATAAAAATACATATTTTAATAGATTTGAAATCATTTTTAAATTCAAAGCCATTAGTTATTAGAAAGTATTGACGACATTCGCAAACTTGAAATCCACTAAAATTGATGCGAAGAGTAGTTTTACTATCACTTCAATTATTAGATTCATTAAGTTTTCAAGTTTAGACTCTTATCTAAAATTTATGGTTAAAATAAACTAGTTTCTTTTATTCAAATTAGAAAATATTTCAAATATTTTCTTAACCAGTATTTTGTGATTCAACTCAAGTTTCCGACAGAATCGCACAGAATTCTAATCCCATAGGAATGAAAAATTGGGTCATTTTTAGTGATTTCTGTAATGAATCCATAGTTACATAAAAAGAGATTTTTTTGTCGCCAAATATATCATATTTAGTGAATTACTTCACAATAAAAGTTATATAATAGATATTTATCGGGAAAAGGGGTACTCAGAGTAGATGACCTCTCACTTCATACTTTCAATTTATCCACAATTTTTCAGCTCAGGTTCTTTTCAAATCTAAACAGTCTAATAAAAATGAAATAGATTATTTATTACTTTGTTGAAGTTTTTTCATAAAATGCATAACATTGGACGTATTTGTGTGGGTGGGCGGGTGTCCATTCATTTTCTACTATAATTATTACAAAATTTAGAACTAGCCAATTTTCAAAATCATGGGATTTCCTACATTCGTCTTGAAGGTGGTGGTGGTGCTGGTGGTGGTGCCTCTCTTTGTGAGTATTATATTCTATGCAAACATTTTTAACGATTATGTAATTTTGGACATCTCTTTGGTGATGACCTCTTATTAGACCCACTTTCAGATCAAAACAAATTTCTAACTCTTTATTGATTTCTAACTCTTATTCATTATTTATGACGTAATATAAAAACAATGAAAAATAATTTAATCAACGAATCAAAGAATAAGAATAAAAAAGACCCGGTTTACTAATTGTTATGATAATTCGTTTTAAAGAATCGAGTTTAGATTATTTTAAAGCAATTGATATGAGCATGGTCCATTTGCTTTCACTCATTTATTACATTAAATTTGGTCAATCAGTTGACTAATAATACGGCGGAAAGAAAATAATTCTCAAATTTTAAGAAAATTTCTGAAAAGTCGATGAACTTTGAAATACATGGCTTTAGTCGTCATATGATTTACTTATAAACAGTTAACTCATTATATAATTTATTTTTATTAAATGTTTATCAATTCAATTTATTTTCTGTTTTTTTAACAAATATTTCGAAAATAGCCAAGATCAAATTGATCCAAATTGTAAAACCAATGAATTTAGTGGAAAAGAGTCTACAGATGGCATTCAATGGCATTCAATGGCATTCAATCAGAAAATTAGTCAAATATTACAGAATTTGTTTTGATTGTCAAAAGTGATGATTATTTCTAAGATTTGAGTTAAAGTCCGCCGATATTAGAGTCCAATGGAAGTAAAGCCCGAAAATATGCTTTCGTTGAGAGGTTTGTCTCACAAATTGTCTCACAATTCACTCCTATTTGACCACATATTCATTTAATTGTTTATTTGTTGGGCAGTGGGACGGGTGGTCTCAAAACAGACCAAAATCACTCACTTCATCACTTTAGAAGAGTATAACAAATATATCGGAACCGAAGATATAATCGACAATTTAGTGCTTCCGCCAAATTTAGCCAATGATTGGCGTCTTTTGCCGCAAAACTTCGGAAATGTATATTTGGGCGAAACGTTCACTTTTTTCATGAACTGTACCAATGATTCGGTGCGAGAAGTGGTCAACGATGTGGTCGTTCGCATCGATTTACAGGTCGGCAATCGAGCCGTCAATTTAGGCGAAACTAAGGCATCACTTCTGGACGCCAAACAGGATCTCAACGATATTATCAAACATGAAGTCAAAGAATTGGGTCCTCACGTGTAAGACATCTCTCATTTGATTTGTGTTTTTCCCAATTAATCTTTGCGTTCAATGAAAGACTCATTTTTACGATCGGTTTCGTTACGAACTCAACCGAAAGACAGACGTATCGCAAGTTTTTCAAATTCCAAGTCTTGAAACCATTGGACGTGAAGACAAAGTTCTATAACGCAGAGGTAGACTCACTTTAGACCACTTGAGACCACTTTATACTAAACTGTTTTCAATTTGATTCTTATATCCAATTAATTCTGACTAATAACTGACTTTTCGCACATTTATTAATGGATCCATTGATTGCACGTCTTTTGACTTAATCTTAACTAAATTTAAAACTAATCGCATGTATTGTTAGGATTCTGTCGTAAGATTAGAAAACATTTTTAAAAACCAGTATTAAGTGATTTAATGATCGTCAGAGCGATGAAGTCTATTTGGAAGCACTCCTCCAGAACCAGACAACGACTCCTATATGTTTGGAAAGAGTGATGTTAGAGCCGTCCCTCACCTTCGACGTCAAGCCTATGAATACAATTTTAAATGAGGAAAACAGCGAGGAGTGGGTCTTCGGTACTGTTAATCGATTCAATCCTCAGGAGTGTCGACAATATTTGTTTTGTTTGACTCCAAAGCCGGACATTAAATACAATTGTAGTCTATTGAAGAGTACGACAGAAATCGGAAAACTTGACATCATTTGGGTGACCGGTATTGGAGAGCGCGGACACCTCCAGACATCACAACTCGAAAGAATGGTATTTCATATTTTCAATTGATTTGCGTTCAATTTATTGGACAATTCATTAAAAGGCACCCAATTATGGAGACATGAAATTAATGGTCGAACAGATTCCGAGTAAAGTTGGCTTCAAATCAAAATTCGATGTTATCTTTCGACTAATAAATTGCTGGTTAATTATGATCTCAATTTATACTCTTTTTAAAACGTTTTCCTGTTTACAGCAATCGAGTAATCGATCCCTTATTATATTTCGATAATCTGAGTCAAAACCGGTCACTGTTATGGTTAGGTATTTCAGGTCGACCTTTGGGAGCACTACAGCCCTCGGCTTTTCTCGACTTTCAACTCAGTGTTTATCCAATTGAAAGAGGAATTCATTGTTTGCCTTCCATTAAAATAATTGATTCATATTTGAAAAATGATTACGAATTCGACGAAATAGCGTTTGTTTTCGTCGAATAAAACTATATTTTGTTATTTGTTTTAACTTATTATCAAATTTTTACTAAAAATCTTTCAATCAATAAAAGAGATATAAATGTGGACTCAATTATCCTTTTTTTTCTTCACCTCCGCCAGTGTTTGGGTCATTATTGGGGTCGGGGTTCTCCTGCGGGTCGTTTCCTTCGTTGCCAGTCATTGCAGTTCTTAACTGAGTCACTAAATCAGGATTCGATGCCTGCATTTGGGCTGCGATTTGTTGTCCACTAAACCAGACAGAAGTCAATTGATTCCATAACTCAAAACAAATTATATATATCTTACGCCTGCAAAAGAGCGTCAATTCCACCCCCGGACGGAGGGGCTGTACTTCCCTGTGCGCCGTTAGTCATAGCGCCTGACATCAAACCTCCCATTCTATGAAAATTAATTGAAAATATTTTATAATTAAAACAATTGTGGAATGACTTACAGGTTCTGCATATTGGGATCACTCATGAGTTGTGTGGCCATATTCATGAGCGCCGGATTTGATAACAATGAACTTAAATCGAAAGGGTTTCCAAATTGAGAGGATTGCTATAAATTGTGGCATTAGTTTCAATAAAGATAACAATCATATGGAAAGATGACTGACTTCTGCGACTTTGTCCTCAGCTATCTTCAGGTTATTCCTATAGCTTTCGTTAGTCGGGTCCAATTCTAAAGCCTTTCGATAGCAGTCCCGAGACTTCAAGTGATCATTTAAATTACCGAAAGCCAAACCCATTCGTCCGTAAGCTTTACTATAGTTGGGATCATAAGTGATGGCTCTCTTGCAGTCGTCTAACGCCTGTTCATGACTATTAAGCTTCGAGTGAGCGGCCGCTCGATTGCAGTAATAGACGGCATTGGCTGCATCCAAGTCTATGGCCTGAGTGTATCGGTCCAACGCCTCCTCAAACTTTTCGCATTTCATGAGTTCGTTTCCCTCATTCTTGAGTCGTTCCGCTTCTTTTCTCTGTTCTTCAGTGACAGCAACTCGTGGCCCCACTTCTGGTGTCTATTCATACAAATCATTTAAATTTTGGTACTTTTAATCAATTCTTACGCTTTGGTTATCTTTGAGATAATCTTCAAAAATGTTTTCCAGTTTTTTGTTGGTTCTGAGGGTTCCGTCGATGGTATTGACTTCAAAGGCCGCTTCCAGACATTGAATGGCGACTATCGGTTAGTTTTAAATCAATTTAAATCCCGTTTCCAAACAATTTGTTGAAAAAGTCAAATATTTTTTCATTTAAGTGACGACAGAATGAAATTCAATATTTAAATAATATTTGAAAAAATTGTCACTCATTTAAAAAACAGGAAAATAATTAATAAATTAATTGAAACAAACCTTCAATGGATTCCTTTGAATCCGAGGACAAACTGTCACTCTTTAGTTCATCGCTTAAGAACTGAATTATGGAAAAAAGTAATCTTTTTTTGTTTGACATTATCCGAGAGATCCGATTATATTCTTCTCTTTAATATATTTAAATACAATTAAAATTATAATTAAGTCAATGAAAGGGATAATAATTGTGAGCGAAATGATTGGCAAAAGACTCGTTCAGTGATTAACTGTTCACAAACCGCGTCTCACTTCTGAACCCCTTTTCACTGATTTCTCTCTCTTTGACTCACTTTTAATATTGACGTCACTTATGAAAAGTTTCCGAAATTGAACTGATCTTCAAAAACAAAGCAATCAATTTAAAGATGAAATAATTGAATTAAACGCCAATATCTTCACCGACACAATGTCTGAGACGACTGTCATTCAGGTGACAAACATAGCTCCGAGTGCCACAAATGAGCAAATGAAGACTCTCTTCGGACATTTGGGAACAATCAAAGAGATTGTCATTTATCCAAATGAGTGAGTATTTGATTCTGACATTAAATTCTTCAGTTTTGCTGATATAACGATTGTCCCAATAAGAGAGTCACCCATTTCGACCACTTCTCGGGTTTGTTATATCCGTTATGCAGACAATTGGAGTGTAGGAGTGGCCCAACACTTGACAAACACTGTATTTGTCGACAGAGCTCTCATAGTTCTTCCCATTGAAGACGGTATACATTATTCCTCGAAGTGTTCGTAACTTAGATTTAAGAATAATTCAATTTCAGGCCGAATACCGGACGCCTCAACGGCAATGAATATGACAAGTGGTGGGCCCCACGCGGGCGGCAGTAATAGTGGAGTTGTCAGTCAAGTGGTTAGTCTTACAAATGGTTTACTTTATTTTAAACGCCAATTCACTCAATAGATAACAGGTGTTGGCGGCGCTCAAGTCATCACAACAATAGATCCACGGCTGACTGCATTGGGTTTACCCCAATATCCTCCTCTTCCCGCAAATATGGATCCGACAAAAATCGAAGAAATCCGGCGAACGGTTTATGTCGGAAATCTTGACTCAACGGTAAGTGATATCAAAAGCTTTAAATATGAATCTTATGATTGTTTTGAAATCATAATCAGTTATCTGCCGAACAATTGCTCACATTTTTCAACCAAATCGGAGAAGTGAAGTACATTCGTATGGCTGGCGATGAGACACAACCCACGCGTTTTGCTTTTGTTGAATTCACGGATCAGTCCTCTGTTGCAAATGCTTTGCAATACAATGGAGTCATATTTGGCGGCCGACCCCTAAAGTGAGGCATTCCTTTTGTTTTACGTTAATTAACTATTTTTTGTCTTTTGTTTAGAATAAATCACTCAAATAATTCTATAGTTAAACCTCAGGCAAAGAGTTCAGAAGCGGCGCAGAAAGAGATCGAAGAAGCGATGAAACGCGTCCGCGAAGCGCAGTCTTTGATATCTGCGGCCATCGAACCCGGATTTTCAATGAAATTCGATAAAATTCTTGAATACGCCGGAAAAGAAAAGAGCAAAAGTCGGTCCCGTTCGCGGTCTCGAAGAAGAAGTACTTCGCGTTCGAGACGGCGATCCCGTTCACGAACCAGAAGGTCCCGATCCAGAGATCGTAGGCGTCGCTCCCGTTCTGTAGAAAAAAGACGATCACGAGAACGGCGCTCGAAATCTCACGAACGAAGACGATCCCGCTCCAGATCCAGAGATAGACGACACCGTAGACGTACTCGAAGTAGAGAACGCGAGGAAAGGCGCTCTCGAAGGAGGAGTCGCAGTCGAGACAAAGAGAGGACTTCTAAACGAAAGCACTCGCGATCCAGAAGTCGCTCCAAACGAAGAGACGATAAAACAAAAGAATCGGAAAAATTGAAAGAAATTTTAGTTCAGAAGCCATTAGAAGTGGAGACAAAACCAGAAGGTCCTGAACTCCCGCCCGAAGATATCAAATCAGAGGTCATAGAATCTATTGATATGGAAGTGATGTCTGTTTCGAATACACCCGAAGAAGTTAAGTCTCCCCGAAAATCAGTTTCATTGAGTCCTCCCCGAAAATACAGTACAAGACGTTCCCGATCTCCAAAAAGAAGATCCAGAAGTAGAGAGAGGAGGCGCTCTCGAACTCCAACTAAAGCTCATAAAAAGAAAAGAGAAAGGGATAGAAGCCGTAGTCGTGACAGAAGAGATCGGAAGAAAAAGAGAAGGGATAGGGATAAGAGCGTTGAGAGATCGCCACACGAGTCAAAAGTTAAAAGAGATTACGACGAAGAAGAGAAAGGCTATGACTCCAAAGACGAGGAAAAAGAGTCGCACCGTTCGAGTCGTGACAAATCTCGCAAAACCTCAGTTTCTCCAAAAGACTGAATATGTATTCAAATCATTGCTTTTAATAAACTAATCATTCATTTGATCCCCAATTTGTAGACAAACACTTCATTTGATTAAAGAAATGGCGGATCACTGGCTTTCAATTCTATTATCCAACAGAATAACAGAGATTTTGGTTCACTCTTTCAAACCAAAAGGAAAGCTTAGAATTATCTATAAATTAGAGCAAACATAAGGAACTCATAATCGATACGAAAACACTATTTCTGAAGTTTTTAATGATATTTGGAAATAAGAATTCATTCATAAAATTATTCTAACTCTGAGACCAAACCCATTAAGCATTGACTCAATTGAATTCATTTTCTCATAATTTAATATATTTTCACAATTAATAAACAATTAAAAAGGTTTTTCATAATTTAAGGACACATTCCGGAGGCAAACAATTTGTCGGTTATCTTGAAATGAGGTAAGTTTCCACCAGAGATGAGCAAGCTCCTCCCCGACAGGCTATTCCCCTCCCCAGCTTATCTCTGGTTTCCACTAATTTAGTGGTTCTGTTGCTTCAAAACCATGTCTGTTATCTCGGGGTTCGGTTATTAAGAGGTGTGTTATTGTGAGCTCTGACTGTATTGAGTCCATTGAGACGACAACTCTGGTTATGTCACTAATGCTTACGGATTGAGTCACTCATAAAACATATACAAAACAAACTCTAAATTCATAAGAAGTTCAATCACTCAATCGATTGATAATAAGAGTGGTTATGGCCATTATCCGGGCATATAATGTGCATAAGGCCACGACATGGCACCGGTCTATTCAATCTGATCAGTGGTTAGTCGACTGCAGTTCCAAAAGTCAGTCAATTAGTGATCAGTGGATATCACGTGACTATTATTTGTAAACAAAGTCAAAAACAATGGACAGAATTCAAGATCTTTTAGTTCATCAAAAGATAATCGATTTGATTAAAGAATTGAAATTTGGGTCAGTATTCGGTTATATTAAAGCAATTGTCTCTTCTGTCATAACTCAAAGATTACTCTTAATTATCCAATGAATGGATAGATCGAAGAATGGTTCCTATGATTTGGCAAAGAAAACAGTATTAATAATTCAAGAAATAATTGATCAGTTTTTGTGGACAAATGCCAGGTATTTATTAACTGAAAAAATGGATTTTCACTCTTTGTGTCCAATGATAGCGAACTCATTGAACTCATCAAAAAAATAGCCGAAAAGGTTATTATCGCTGAACCGACAGAAACGGTGTCCGGAAATATGTTTAAAAGGGTTTTGAAGATAATAAGAGATGAATACGTGAGCGCTCGAGGAGTTCATAATGAGGGCGACGTCGAAGAATCGCTTCAAAAAATGATGACATCCGACGAAGAGATGACTCAAACATATGATATAAAATGCGATAATTTGAAAGAAGCCATAAATGACTGCATCTCTGAGTTGTTGAGCGAATTGGAGACCAGTGGAGAAAATATCGCCAATCAGTCACTCGAACACATCTATTCCGATGAAGTGATTATGACGTGTGGGAAGTCGAAGACTGTCGAAGCATTTCTCAAATATGCGGCCAAAAAGAAGAGACGATTTGAAGTAGTGATCGCCGAATGCGCCCCTTTTTATAATGTAATCAATCCTTTTACTCATTACTGTCATCACAACTCCCTTCCAAATAAGTCTTCTAAACTCCCCCTCTAAGTAGTGTCAGATATTTTTTAAATGTAGTCCATTCCCAGTGAAAGGGTTTCCAACCCTTTATGTGATGATCACAACTATTAGTCAATTAAATGTCTGCAAACAAAACAATATTAACTTCTCTATTATCTAACGATCTTAAGGGACACGAATTGGCGGCCAGTCTTTCAAATGATAAGATAAATACGACTATAATTCCCGATTCAGCTATTTTTGCGCTTATGTCCAGAGTGAACAAGGTTATTATTGGAACCCATTCTGTTATGGCTAACGGAGGGTAAGATTCTCTAATGTCTTCGATGTTTTAAAATTGATTTCAATGAAAAGGTTGAAAGCCGTGAGCGGTGCCTACACTCTGGCGTTGGCCGCAAAGCACTACTCAGTTCCGGTAAGTGATCACCTCTTTGGTGGTAATGTTCTAATTGGCTAATCTATTGATGGCTGTCCCCAAAAGTTGATAGTATGCACCGCAATGTTTAAGTTGACGCCGCAATATCTGGTGAGTCACGACCAGTTGGCGTTCAACAAGTTCTCGTCCCCACAGCAAGTCATGCCTTACGAGGAACCCGATTTGGCCACTAATTGTCAGGTCGTTAATCCTGTCTTCGATTACGTACCGCCGGAATTGGTTACTGTCTTCGTCTCTAATATGTGAGTATTTTTGAGGCCAACTCTCAAACAGTTGACTAAATGATTGATTGGTTTCAGTGGTGGAAACTCTCCCTCTTATGTCTACAGACTATTAACCGAATTATATCATATGGAAGACTATTGAAACACTTCTTTATAGCCATTCATTTGTATCTCATTTTATATGAAATAAATTTGATTTTTATTTAAATTCAATTATTAATTAAATTTTACTTAAAAAAGGTATAAAAATGTGTTTAGTATTTATTCATCTATTGATTAAAAGATAATTTAATTAATAATTTGTTGGAATCTATGCTTTTATTCCAATTAATGTGATTTTTGATGTGATTGTCCATCAAATCAGTGATTGCAGTGATTTTGGGAAAACTGATATCAATGACATCAATGACACCAATGATCGGAATTCACTGCTGTGTTGAATGAGAGCTCATTCAGAGGCAAACCATAGAGAAGTCATACAGAAGTAGTCACTTAAGTCACTCCTCTTTGGCTTCTTATGAGTTGTTTATAGGAATACTTTTCCCCAATTTATTCCCTTTTGACAAATGAGTGAAATAAATATTTATTAAAATTATTTAAATTTTAAATCATTTATACATCAAATCATTGAAATATATTTTAATTGTTTTTAATGAATAACAAAAAGCTATCAAACGTTGATTCAAAACAAAGACTTAGTTTGAGTTCATTGTCAGCCAATAGTTCCCGAACTTTACCACAATTTTCTTATGATTCAAGTAATTCCAACCGTAAGTCAATGTCTAATCAATCTGATGAAGAAGACGATGGGGGAGAGGCTCACAGTCCCGACAAAGTGAAGACAATGTTTATGTCGCTCTGGAATAACATGAAATTCGGTTTGTCTTCAATTAATTCTTCGACTTCACAACAATTATCATATTTTCATTAAATATATTTCTATAATAATCCGACGAAAAGGTTTGGCCACAAAAATTAAGACCCGTTTCAGCTTTGAATCACCGATTTGTTTGTTGGGACAGTTTTATCACAAGAAGTTGACGGACAGCACATGTGAGTCGAGCCGAGAGGACAGCCGTTCGAAATACTCGGCGATAGACAAATTCAAACACGACTTTTATTCCCGGATTTGGCTGACATATCGCCGAGAATTCCCTAAACTTAGTAATTCTAGTCTAACCACTGACTGCGGCTGGGGTTGTATGCTTAGGTCAGGCCAAATGGTGTTGGCTCAGGCTCTCCTCACTCACTACCTCGGAAGACAATGGCGTTGGAAGGGTTCCCAATCCGATAAGGAGGATATGATTCATAGAATGATAGTCCGCTGGTTTGTGGACGACCCGAACCCGGCCACCAGTCCTTTCTCTGTCCATCAATTGGTTAAATTTGGGGAACAAACGGGCAAAAAACCGGGTGATTGGTACGGACCCGCTTCAGTGGCACATCTTCTTAAGTAAATATTTTGTTTATTTTCATTACAATTATCTTCTGTTATCTTATCTAAAGGACAGCTCTAAGCACAGCATCGGTTGATAATCCTGTTCTGAGCAATATTTGCTGTTATGTCGCTCAAGACTGCACTGGTATGACATTCGTTGGATTATTTCAGTTATTCATAGCTTTAATTGTTTTTAGTTTACATAAAAGATGTGATAAATCTCTGCTCTTCGACAACACCTATAAGTCAGAGGCAAAGTCGGGAGACTTTAAATTCAGACCAAAAGAGAATTTTAAAACCAAACGAAGAGATAAAAAGGAAATTCAGTCTTTGCTCTCAAAATGATTCTGATATTGAAATCGGAGTCATAGCTAATGAAGAGCTCTGTTATGAGAGTTCTATTGAGTCGATACCGAAGAGTAGAGCCTCTTCTTTGCTGAGTTACGGCAAAATGGCCTCGACTTTCAACTTAACCGATACCTCTTATTCAAACTCTGGTCCCCGTTCTTTGCCTTTCAATGTAACCGATAACTCGCTAAAAAAGGACAGCCCTCA
This sequence comes from Punctoribates punctum, assembly GCA_034698165.1. Taxonomy (NCBI): domain Eukaryota; kingdom Metazoa; phylum Arthropoda; class Arachnida; order Sarcoptiformes; family Punctoribatidae; genus Punctoribates; species Punctoribates punctum. The sequence goes on along the minus strand of JAQGBD010001013.1, from coordinate 2,386 downwards.
GAGCAAATGGCGCGGTCTTATACTCATTGTTCCGGTCAGACTCGGTTCGGACCGATTGAACCCGATTTATATTCCATGTGTTAAACAACTTCTCTCTCATAACAACTCTTTGGGAATAATTGGCGGAAAACCAAAGCATTCGCTTTACTTCATTGGATTCCAAGAAGAAAAACTGGTTTATATGGATCCACATCTGTGTCAGCCTTCAGTCGACATAAGACAATCGAATTTCTCTTTGGATTCGTTCCATTGCGATACCCCTCGGAAGACCTCGATATCATGTATGGACCCGTCCTGTGCCTTAGCCTTCTATTGTCGAACTCAATCAGAATTCTTTGATTTCGTAAATTCAATGCAAGAACTTTTGATTCCTCCGAACCAAACATCAGATTATCCGATATTCGTCTTCAATGACGGCACCAACACATCAAATAGTGAGAGTCCTGTTGGCGATCAACTTAAAAAAGACAGACTTTTGAGAATAAAACACCGTTTCCTCAATTCTGAGGGTAGAGTCGAAAGAGAGATGAATACCGAAGAGTTTGTTATGTTATGAATCGATTTGTTTTGAGATTTATTTTTAGTGTAATATATATTATATTCATATTTATATCAATTTTGTCATAAGTTTTAAATTTTTCATTTATTCGATCATTAATTGAAAAATGAGTTAAACAATAATTTTAATCAAAATATGGAATGAAATGTAAATCTATTTGAAAGTCGTTTACAAAATCTGAGAAAATTTGGGAGAAATACAAAAATTGAGTTCAAGTGATGAGCGGTTATATTAAAGGCACGGAAACCCTTCTCTACTTTATTTGGCTCTAAATTATGACCGTTTAATGACTAGCGGTTCCAAACTGTCCGACATTCCTCTCAATAGGCTTTGAATACTTTTCTAATCAAACTTTTAGTCTCGAAAAGACTTCGAATGAGGTACAGTTGCAAAGAGCCGACGCACACCATAACCAATATTGAAACCATTGAAAACCTATTCACGTAATCGTAGTTCGATTCGGCGATATTCCGGTCTCGGGTCTCAATGGCGCGCCGGACCTCTTGTTCGTGAGTCACGCGAATCAAGTCGTCTCTCACTTTGTTTATCGAAGACTTTTTATGAGAATTGTTTAATCGAATTAATTAAAACCAAAAATAGAGTGAATAATGTCTTACTTTAATAGATTCAACGGAATCTTCGTATTGAATCTCTGGAGAAAAAGTGAAGTCATTGTCAATACCCCAGCGATCGTTGTCGTCGTCATTGGAATAGACATAAACTTCGAGATTAACCACTTTTGTGGATACAGTACTAAAGCTATTGTCCAAACAAATGGAATAAACACCATGGTCTGTCTGAAGAATTAAAACAAACTTAAGTCTGTAAACCAATGGATAATCTCAAAGGTATTAAAATCGGTGACAATGTCTCCATTGAAGACTTTAATTCAAAATAAGATAACCATTAATTACCGATCTATAGACGTGTTGTCCATCTTTTTTGCGGTTTTCCCGGAATATTTCGGCCCCATTTGGAGCCCTTACGATAAAATCAATGGTCAAATCACTGGACCCGCTGTACATCCAATTGAAACGCGAAGATATCTCTATTACTTGATAAGAGAGATCCAAATTATGGTCTTTTTTGACGTCTTGGAAGAAACACTCATATCTTCCGGGCTCGACAGCAATCCTCAGTTCAATGTCTTGTGAATCACCAGAAATGTCATTATAGACCGAAACCGGTGTTTGGCTCAGACTTTGGCCTAATTTTGATGTTATTATCATTAATACAATAAATAGAAAAATAAGTGTCTTTTTAATCACAAATTGAATTAAATTTAATTGACTTTTGTTTGATATCATTGTTTTGTTTTCTACTAAACCCTAAAAAACTGAATCTATTTTAAAAATAACCGAATATTAAAAGTGAATGAAAATCAGTGAAATCACGAAAAGGAGGAAACGATTATTAATTAAAAAATAGGGAAAATCAATGGATTTAATGATTTATGAAACAGTTATCTCATATACACGTGATTTGAATACAAGAAAAGGGCGCAAAACTATCAAACCATCGATTGGGGGCTAAAACTACACTCAAACGATATTTATTATGAATTCTCTCAAAGTAGGACCTAGTACAAACTGTACAGACGGTACAAAACTGTACAAAATAGTACAAACAACAGAGTAACCCACCTTTCTCCAATCAAATAATCAATGTCATCAACTTTTATCTCTTTGGATCTATTATTAAAACACTTTTTGAATCTAATTTTAACAATTTGTCGGTAAATGAGTTCATTGCACACACACAATATAAATATTTTAAAAGGACTTTTTCTCGTAAAATATCATATCAGGGTAGATATGTTCCCAAACA
>JAQGBD010001012.1:0-20191 GCA_034698165.1 Punctoribates punctum | reverse complement strand
GGTTTAGGAATACCACTGATTTTAGCCTCGAGTTTGGCCGGACTTTCTTCGACAACAGCGACATCACTCAAACCAACGATTGTTGGAGACTCCGGTTCTGTCAATAAATCAAATATTTATTCACTGAAATCACATTAAAGAGTAGACTATATTTCTATTGACTTTGTTATGCAATTAATTAATTAATTAATTAGTCATTATTGGAATACTTGTGGAATTAGTGTAGCACCTTGCACACATAATCCCAATTCAAATCTACACCATTATTGATATTAAAGGGAACATACCCTGCACTGTAAGCCTGGCTTTATCTGTCGCCTGTCCCTTGCTATTTTGAGCTCTGCATTCAATAGTTCCGGTATCTCTGACCACCAGATCTTTGATGACGAGGACATACATATTCTGTTCTTCTTCTTCTATTTTGATTTTATCACTTGGTTTCAATTGTGTTCCATTTTTGGTCCACAAGACTTCTGGTTTTGGTTTGCCTTCAATTATGGCCTCATATCTGACCGAATCGCCGACAACTACTTCTGCGTCAGCGATATGTTTGACAAATATGGGTTCACTCGTTGTCACCGATTCTTTGATCTTAAGCTTAGCCTCTTTAGAGTCTGTTTGTCCCAACTTATTGTCTGCTCTGCACTTATAAACACCGGTGTCATCAACAGTGGCGTTGTCTAACTACCATTTGAAGACCTCTTCTCTTGATTCAAGAATTACCCGTTGAGTTCCATCTACCTTTCGGCCATCTTTGAACCAGGTTATCTCAGGAGTGAGACTTCCAGTAACAACCACTTCGAGAACAACGTTTTCATTACTCCAGGACTCGGAGTCCTCTAAGTCTTTAACAAACTTTGGTTTACTGTTTACGACAACCGCTCCATTACTGAAGGCTTCTCCCGCTTTGTTTTTTATATGGCACTGATATTCGCCACTCATAATAATCCGGATGTTTTCTATTTCAAGAATGTAAATGTCGTCGATTTCCTTTTTGATGACAACCGTTGCCTCTGCGCTCACATCTCTGCCATCTTTCAAGAACTTGACTTCAGGTTCTGGTGACCCCTTAATTTGAACGGTCATGGAAACGGTGTCCCCTTCATTAGTCTCCACATTTTCCAAGCCTTTTATAAATCTTGGTTTAGTAATCACATTAAACTTTGCACTGGTATCGGCTGTTCCCGAGGAGTTGGTTGCCGTGCATTTGTAGCGACCGATTGTTTCTTCGGTTGCAGTTTTGATAATCAATTTATAGGTATCCTTCTCTTCGTCGGCAATCAATTGATACCTTTTGTCGCTAACAGTGATCTCCTGTTCGTCAATAAACCACTTGATTATTGGTTTACTCGTTTGTGAGTCAGTCTTCACAACGAATTCAATGTTGGACTGGTGTTCAATGCCTTCCCTATCGGTCAACAGTTGAGTAAACACTGGTTTAGTGGTCTTTGAGCTGACGGTCAGCTTTCCCTTTGTCTCACATTTTCCGAAAACGTTTTCTGCGACCACTTTATAAAGGGCTGAATCTTCTGGAGTTGTTTTATCCAAACTCAAAGTGAATTCATTTGACTCCTCTTCATATTTGAGTCTTTTGTCAGTACTTCTAATAGTAGTCTCGTCTTTAAACCACTTGACCTCAGGCTGAGGACATCCGATCACTTTGACCTCGAGTTTGGTGTCTTCACTTTCATTCACTGTTTTGTCTTCAAGTTTTTTGATAAATTGTGGGGGAGTATTGACAGTGAGAACACCACTAGTTTGTGTCGAGCCTTCACTGTTGTGAGCCTCACATTTGTAGGTCCCGGCGCTCTCCGGCTTCACTTCTTTGATGAACAGAGTGTAGCTCTGCTTTTCTTCCTCCACTAAAAACTTGAAGCCATCCTTTTCTTTGATTTCCAGTCCCTCTCTATACCATTTGACTTCAGGTTTGGGAATGCCTTCAACAATGACATTGAACTCAATCATCTGATCCCCAACTTTTGCCTCACAGTCGCGAAGCTTTTTAGTGAAATTTGGTTTCATTGTACTCTTTTTTATTGTAAGCTCGGCCTCAGAGGTCTCTTCTCCCCATTCATTAGTGGCGATACACTTGTATTTTCCGGAATCGGAAGAAAGGGTTTCTTTGATCACTAGTTTGAATGTTCCGCTCTCTTCTTCGAGAATCCTAACTCTGGATCCGTCCTCTTTAATCACTGATTCATTTCTGGTAAATTTGATATTAGGCTTTGGATTTCCGATGACTTTGACGGCCAGTTCGGCCTTTTGTCCCTCCAATGCTTCGACACTTTCGAGTTTACTCTTGAAAACTGGTGGAGCTGTCGATAAACATATTTCAAATCAATAAAATTGTTAAGAAATGGATGAAAAGAAATACCATTGACTTTGACTAAGCTGTGGGCCGTCTGTTGTCCCAATTCATTGGTTGCAATACAGGAATAACTGCCCGAGTCTTCTATTCTGACCTTTTCTATGACTAAATCGTAAATATTTTCCTTTTCGTGAATTATTTTTATTCCTTTTGTTTGTTTGATTTGTTGGCCGTCTTTAAACCACTTGACATCTGGCGGTGGGTTCGCATCGATTTCGACTTCAAGTGTTAGGCACTCGTCTGTCATCACCGACTGGTCTTTCATTTGTTTTTTGAATTTTGGGGCGACGTTAACAGTGAGTTTAGCACTGGTGTCAGCCGATCCCAAATCATTGACGGCTTCAATTCTATAGATGTCTTGGTCTTCTTTTCGGGCGTTTTTTATAACAAGAGTATAACTCTCTTCGTCCTCATAAAGTAATTTATATTTCTCTCCGATTTCAATGAGTTCTTTGCCTCTAAACCACCTGATTGTCGGTCGAGGAAAAGCCTTTATTTTTGCCTCGAGCATAGCGGAGGCGCCTTCGCTAACCTCAACGTCGGCCATTGCAAGCTTAATAGTGGGGGGAATCGGGTCACGGGGTAATTGGTTGATAAGTCCTTGCACTGTGAGTTCAGCACTGCATGATATCTTTCCACTACTTGTCGATGCGGCGCAAGTGTACAGACCTGCATCTTCTGGTTTGACATGCTGAAACACAAGAGTTATTGTGTCTTCTTCATCGTCAAATTGTACCTGGAACCTTTCACTTGCTTCGAATTCTTTACCGTCTTTAAACCATTTAAACACAGGGGAACGGGATCTGGGACTTAGAGAATCAGCTTTGGAAAATTCGAGAGGTTCTTGGTCTTCAATTCCAGGAAAAACTACTTTAGTCTCTATTTAGGAAATGGAATGAATTTGAAAATTATTAATATTAAAAAAAGTCATTTACTTGTGACAGTGATTCTGCCCGAGGTTTCGTCTTTGCCTTCACTGTTGACGGCCACACATTTATAAATTCCTTGATCTTTTTCATGAACATGCTCAATCATGAGCTCGAAAACCTCTTTAGATTCGAATAAAACTTTGATTCTATTGTCTTCTTTGAGTACTTCATCGTCTTTATAGCTGTAATTATATTTTATTTATATTTTGAATGATTTTACTTAAGATAACATACAAAGTGACGGTTGGAATAGGCATTCCTCTCACCACTAACTCAAAGCGAACAGTCGTTCCGTCCATTAGTTCCGTATCTTTGAGCTTAACTTTGAATTTGGGCGGTTGTGGCAAAAATGTTCCGCCAGGACTTGTCGGCCGCGAATCGGTTCGGGGACTACTTATATCTTGTTTTGGTTGGAAATTAAATTAATTTAATTGTTTTTGGTTTAAAATTTCAAACAAATATTCGTCATTTACGGCTTCAATACTCAATTGAAATGTTTGTCAATTTATAAATAATATAATCGTTTTTATTAACACGAAATTCATAACCAAATTATTACTCAGTTATAGGAATACAGAAAAAATTAAATTCGTATACCCTGTTCAATTATTTTATCTTGTTTAATATAGTCAATATTAGACGACATTAATTTAATGCCTTCATCTTTTCTAAATGGTTATGCTTATTTTGACCTTTATCCAATTCGAAGAGCAATACAGTGCTTATATATCGTGAAATACTTGTGGACTATAAGCAAATTCTTGATAATAAAGTTTAAACTATTAAATAGAATATATTCTTAGCAAACGGTTGTAAAAGTCAGTCAATTCTGCAATAATTTGATATTTCATCTCATTTTGTGTACTATCTGTGACTACTCAGAGTTATTTTAACAGTTCTTAAGACAATTTTCAGATTATGGCTGAAAATGGCTGACAATCAAACAATTTAATAAGATTTCAATTAAAACTAATTTTTAATTTAAAACTATTTTTAAGTGAAAAGTAAGAGGAAATGGATGACATACCCGGCAGTACATTAATGGCAGCACTTGATGTAGAAGTTCCCAAGTTATTAGTGGCGGCCACTGTGTACAGACCATTGTCTTCGGGTCGCAAATCGTTTATAATGAGGTAATGCGTGTGTCCTTCGTTACCAATTCTGAAACGATCTTGGTTCACAATCACTTCATTTTCTTTGAGCCAGGTAACTGCAGGTCGCGGATAACCCAGTATTTCGCACTCAAGAGTGGCCTTATGGCCCTCTAATGGCCAAAACATATTTCAATATTGAATTCTAATTAGACATCACTTCAAACCTGTTTGTGAAATGGATTTTATAGTCTTTTGGACTTTCGGTTTGGTTGGCGTCGAATCGACTTCAGAGTCCGGCTCTGATTCTCTCCTAACAGTGGCTCTGATTATTCCGGAAGAGGTTCGCACTAAACCTGAAGACTCGTCATCGCCTTCAATGGGTTCAGTAATCAAACCATAGGATTGAATTGTCTCTAATTTTGAAGACCTTTTATATGAAGAGTCGGCCTCTAATTCTGAAGTTCTTGAACTTTGTCTATCGATTCTAGAGCTGCGACTGTCCTGTCGGGAGAGTCCAGTCTCTAAATCAGTCGAATCAGTTGACAGTTTCGATGACTGTCGCTCGAGACGCGAAGCTCCAGTGGTATCCCATCTTTGATATTGACTCGAATATTCAGATTCCCATTTGGGGGGCGCCTCTGGTTCTGAGTATTCGCTAACATATCGAGAAGTTCGGTCATATTTTGAGGACTCATCCGTTTCAGAGGTGACTGATGTAAGTCTTGATGTTTTTCTGTCGGGTTTGGAATAGTCTGTGTCAATGTCAGACTCAATAGTATATCGGGATGAGGTTCGGTCCCAACGGGAGGGTCTTTTGTCTAACTCTAATTCAGCTAGGAGTCTTTGTTCATACCTCTCGGAAGAAGGGGCTTCCGATTCCAGCGTTTCGATGGCATATCGCGAGCTTCGGTCCCATTTAGACGAACCGGTATCCGATAATTCGGAGTTCCCGCGCGTTAACCGCGACGACCGTTCATATCGTGAGGTAGTTGTGTCCAAATCTGAGGCATCGCCCGAATATCTCGAAGAAAATCGCGACTCGCGTTTGTAACTCGTTTCGGGTTCAGTCGTTTCTGTTTTATATCGCGAAGATGTGCGCTCCCATCGAGAGGGAGCGGTATCTAAATCCGATGCTTCAGATGTAATCGAATATCTGGAGGTTCTGTCCAGTCTGGATGAGGTGTCGCCATCATCGGTCACAGAGTATCTGGATTTTCGTTCTAATCGAGAAGTTCCGGAATCTTCTATTGAATATCTGGAAGACCGGTCATAACGAGAAGTAGATCCGGTTGTGTCGTATCGAGAAGTTCTAGAAGTTGTGTCCAATTCTGTGCTGTATCGAGAGGGAGATGTTTCTAATCTGGAAGACACAGAATCTAAACGAGAAGAGCCTAATGATCCCCTTTCATATCTGGAAGATCCAGTGTCCAAACGAGAGGATCCAATTTCATATCCTGATCCAATTGAGAGCCGGGATGATCGGGTGCCCGCTCCAGAGGATGACTCTGCGTTCGGTGTAAACAACACAGCAATCAAAGGAACGGAATAAATGTTTTTTGAAAGTGTTTACCGTAATCCGAATATTTGAGTTTCGATTTACTCGATGTATACGAATAGGCACTCATTGCTCACTCACTTCAAGTTTAGTTTAGTATCCGATATAGCAGTGAATGCACTCATCCTTTCACATAAACCACTCGTAATTTTGTCCAACACTTAGAATAGCATTTATTTGATGAGAGGTTTCAGTTTTGCTTTGATCTGCCTCAGCATCAACTGATGCGTCTCTATCACTGGCACTGGGATTCTGTCAAGAATTCTGTGCTATTCTGTGCTACCCTTATAAGGGTTTAGGCTTTTTTAAGAAATGCCTGAATTGCGCGCTTTGAACAGATCTGATCCCTTTCTGTAAAGCCGAGCACATCACTGATGACGACTTTTTTGTGTCACTTCTAGACATAAATTTGACAAATCGTTGAATACTATTCTCTTTTCGATGTTTATTAAGTGTTAATTACAATAACTATTATAACATTACAATTGATTTTCTCTAAATTCCAATTAGTTTTCAACCATTGAAATGAAAATTTCAAAACTTTTTATTATTCAAAATTTTGTAAACATTTTTAGGGATTTCGAGGAAAAAAACAATTTTTGAAACCAAGAAAATTGTTCAAAACATGAAAAACAATATCGGTTTTAGTTTTATTCCAAATACTTAGCAAAAAGAGTGTCGACTAATAAAATAAAAATAAGTGAATCATAAAAATTTGTTAATCAATTAGTTTACAAATTTTTCAAATTTTTTCGAGTTATCAAACGCTTTGATTCTAATAGTATTTTAGTCTCTTATTTGTGGAGACAATGGGTTTACTAATTCTGAATCTGTGATGACATTGAAATTCCTGTTACTCACCATTTATTACAACAACTGATATCAAGTCTTAATCGAGTGATAGGAAGTCTATATTTTTGCCAAAACTGTTTATATCGAGTTAATTATAAATACTGGAAAGGTTCAAGTCTTCAGAATAGTCTAATTTCTAGGAATGTCTTCAAACTCTAATCTGGAAATCTTTTATATCAAATTTTAATGAATCACAACATTTGAATGAGAAAAATGTGATATTTATATCCATTATATCCTCATTCAATCCAAATGGAAAACAAATGTATTTTATTTCTTATATAAAACTTTCATTTGAGGAAAGAAATGACAAATATTGGGAATGATTTAGTGGCAAATTTTTTCTTTAAACTACTTAAGAGATGTAAAAATTTATCAAGCTATTCCTGGATTGACAAACAAAAATATTTAACCCAAAGTCATATAAATTGCGTTAATTTAATATAGTGTGCAATCGATTCTGTTTTACATAATAAGTGCTTTGTTTTCAAGAATTTCTTTTTCAAAATCTTTGCTTCATTTGAAGCGTTTATTTAATTTATTGAATTTGTTTGATATCTTTTCCAGCAATTAATCATTTAGTAAAACAAATCAAAACTTTATTAGATGTGAAATAAAATTATTTAAAATAAACAGAAAAAACTGAGAGAATAGTTGTTTACTCATTGGTTTGCGAATTGAAATCAGAGTTTATGAAAATTTTGACAAAAAAAATGTTGAATTCCTTGAGAAGACATGACTTAAGTCAGTGTTTGCTTTACTTTCTCGACTCAAATCCAATTCGTGAGTGTTTTAAACACTATTTTTAGGTCACAAAACAAAACAGAATAAAAATAGAAGAAATAGTTTTTAGTCTACATAAGAGCTATAAATTATAGTCATAATTGATTTTAACGAAAATCTATTTATAATTCAATTTTATTTGAATTATTCACAAAAGAGTATTGCATTCAATCAATGAAATGCTCTTCAATTCTATGGAAATGTTTATTAAATCTCTATTTAATCGAATTATCAAAAAATCTTTTATAACAAACATTTGTGTATAAAATTCGTTTCAATGAAAGCTAAATATTTGTAAAGTTTTGTGAAATTATTATAAATGAGCAAAAAATGTCTTTAAATGGCTTTAAATATAATTAAATATAAGAAATATTACAACAATTTTGAGATTAGTATTGAGATCACTATAAATGAAGTGATTAGAAATGTGTTCACAATATTAATGGGACCGGCATTACACCCATCCTTACTATTGCAGGTACAGTACTCCAGGTATATATCGTGTGTCCCTAAAACACAAATTCTTTAAAATCAATTTTTTTAGAAAGTTTTGATTTACCCTGTCTATAAAGGCAATTATGCTCATTGCCGGTGCCCTCACCGGGGGAGCCCAGGAATGCACAGCTCCTGATTGTCCTCCAATTACCATTTATTTTCTGTCGGATTTTGCGACACATAGTGGCCGTCATTAGTCTTTTTTGGGGCTCTTTTAGGTTTGTGCCGTATATTTCTGGGAACTGCTTTTCGTATTCATACTTTTCCCGATCAGTCTTTGACACTGAAATCAATTAGAAAATCCTTAAACTATCGGAAAATTAATAAACATTTTAAATAAGTCATACCTTCGCCTAAGTGTTGGTATTTGACTTCACGACAGTCTTTGATGGGTAGCGAAGAGTTGTCGAAAGGATCCGCACATTTTGGGTCAGCATCTGAATGACAGACCCAACACTTTATCGACAAAACTATATTTTAATTGAAAACATTATTATCTAATCAATCGTTTTGTAAATTAATTGAATAAATTTAAAAATAATCGGTTAAAGTAATTAATTGATTAATGGCTTTTTGGATAATTTGAATGGATGAACAAGTTCATTTCTAGTTTAATCTGCAAATAATTACTTATTCAGTGTTTGAACTAAAAATAAGTTCAGATTATTCGTACTTTAGATAAGAGGCTCCGATTAAACGATTAATTATTAGATCAGATAATCTGAGATCAAAATTAATTACAATAATAACATTGTTTTGTTTATTTTGATTATTTAATACCTGGAGATAACATATATATCAGACATAGAATTGAGATTATTGTAAGGCATCGGTTGGACGGAATCATTTCTCAACTAATGTCAACCAAATTGACCAAGGAGATCTTACAAATGAACAAATTTGCAAATAAAAGTGAGATTCAGATGAAATAAGCGCTTCACGAGTCAGGTATGAGTGAGGGAGAGGTGTATTCATTAGTTCGTTTGTTTGGGAACACCTGTATTAGGAAAGCATACCTGTGCTGCCGATACCAGACAACGCCCATCCATTCCAATCCATTGCATTTTGTTTTGAATGTCCTCTCATTATATAAAATAATATCTTTTTAATGAAAATCCGTTTAAAATTGTTTTTATTGTTTTTATAACTATTTTAGAGACGAATACAAAACTTTGTATTAAAAGTTTGATTAAGTTTTGGGACAAAAGTTTTGTCACAAACTTTTATAAAATTACTTCAATTCATTGAATCCATGGGTTCTTAACTTTGATTTAATATCATTTGGCAATCGTTGGTCTGATTTTTCATTTAAATAAGTTTATAGATAATTGAATCTTAATTAAGACATTAATTATAATAACAATGAATTCGATAAATATTTTAAATAAAGTCTTAATAATTGGTTTGTTTGTCACACTTTTAAAGACAGGTCAGTAATGACTCAATTGTTTGAATAATTTATTAATTATGATATTAAATGTATGGATAGTATCGGCCATAAAGTGCTATCAGTGCAGTTCCGATGAAGATGGCAAAGGAGAAGATAATTGCGGGGCTTATGATTCCTTTGATAAGAATAAAAACATTGCCGTCGAGTGTATGGGAGAGGAAGCGGTCACTCCCGGTATATACCCATTTGATTGACTTATTATACCAAATAATTAGACTTATGTCCAATTTAGACATAAAAGAATAGTTTTGTAAATGAACTTGATGAGTTTTCATTGAATTTCAGGAACATTTTGCTTCAAATCTATACAACAGGGACCCAGAGGTTTCATTTGGGACGGCAGGTGGAGGACAGTTATCAGACGTTGTGCTCAAGTCAGCGAAAGAGGTCTTAATTGAAGATTTAATTATTTTTAAATAATTGATTGAAACAAATTGATTGTTCAGGTATTTCGTGGGGATGTGATTGGGGTTATCGTGAAAATGGCGTCTATTGGGAAGAATGTTATTGCGCTGAAGACTCGTGCAATGGCTCGACATCCGTCCGGTTCTCCCTCTCAAACGTTTTCATTACTTTGTTTTCCATTGTTTTGATAATTTCGGTCACATTTAGAGTTCAATAGAATTTATATTTTATAAGTTTTGTACATTTTTAGCGATAATCTCAAAAAGAATCTCCAATTTTGTCGACTTTTGTGGACCTGAAAAAAGTCCCAAAATGTGCTCATTTATAAAGAGATTGAGATCTCCTTAAGTTTTCTAATCGTTTACTTATTAATAAGTTATTAACTAAAGTTGATGGTTGAATAATTATCCGGTCCTACCTATGATTGCAAACTCAGAGTTGGGACTCATTTTTGGACTTAAAAGGAGTCGATTCGGAGAGAATTGAAATCAAAAAACACTTCACTTAAAACAAAATCATTGAAATCATATCTTTTGTATGTTTTTCACGCTTTAATTAAAATCATTTCCGAAGAAAATTCGGCCAAATATCTGCTCATAAGAGAAAAAAGTTATCTTTTTATTTGAAATATGAATTTACAATAGAGTCCTAATTTTGAATTATTCCCAAAACAAAGCTTAAATACAAATCGATATTTGAATCTAGTAACATTTAAAATTTAAATATATATTAAGGATACTATCAAATGCTGACACATGAGATGGAAGGGCCAAACTAAATATGACGCGACGCCCTTAATCTGCCTTGATGAGTTACCAATTATTCATAAACCAAATAATTTTAGTTTCTAAAACAAATGTTGAGTGAGCAAGGGGGATTAACTCATTTCCTTAATCAAAATAAATTCGAATTTGAGATCATTGATAGAGAACAGTGATAGGGAAATGGCTGTAGGCCGTAGTTTTTTGGTGGGAGCGCCCCTCAAATTCAGGCCCAAATTCTCTCTCAAAATAATTTGGTTTATAATTACATTTAAAGATAGAAATTAAATCTGGAGAAGACTCGTAAATTGGCAAGTAGCTTTACTTTCCCTTGCAAATTCTTCAGACCCCCTGCTTAACAAGCCTTTCGCATGAGTGATCTAGCAATAACTTGATGTGAATAAACTTTGAATGGGAAGCAATTGTTTTTGGGAAGTATTACCAAATCCTGTGATTACTTTTGGTTTTGTGGACCACTCATAAAACGAAATGAAAACAATAAAAAGATTTCTTTTGAAAACTAATTCAATACAAACCCATATTAATCAGAAACAAATCCAAAACTTCTCAAATCTCTCGAATAATAAATGAATTAATTTTTCAAAAGATTTGTTTTATTTAAATAAATGACTAAATTATGAGAAGAGGTGTCACCCCTTTTGCCCGATTCAGAGATCTGTTTGAGACCTGAATTCTGTCGATTATATTATGATTTGACAAAAACAAAAAATTCTGTCATTAAAATAAATGTGAAGAAATTGTATGCAATTATGTGCTCAGTATGTGCTCAGGGCTATCTCCCCTTCAGAGCAAACCGATTCACTGCCAATACATATAATGATCAGGGGAATAAAATGTTGAATTCATCTTAACTTGGTTTTAAAGTTGACAGGGATGCCCACGAGATGTGTTCAACAAATATCTGTAAAATCAGTACCAATTGATCAAATTTGTCACTTCCTTTTTCATGATAACCCGGAGAACAATTTTAAATACATCTATGGTCATAAACTGGGTAAATATATTCAAGATTTTTCTAAATCGCCCAAAAAGGATGAAAATCTTTACCATATTTGGACGTCTTTGTAAACCAACTATTTTTCTAATCAATAAATCGATTTTATCGGTCGAATAAATTATCCGAATTTCAACGAAATATCTAATTTCTAATTGAAAATCATTTTCAAAATTAAAGACTCTTTGAATCCCTTCTCAAATGCAATAAAACTTTCGCTCAGTTTTTAAATAAAAGTTGAAATAAATGTTTGAAATGCTTTTGAAGATTCCTTTTTGAAAGTATTTTTAAAAAAGATGAAAATAATTAAAATAATGATAACTACCGGCGAAAAATCTAAAGTTAAAGAATAGTCTGATTTTATGTGAAAGAAGGAAGGGGTCAAACAACTCAAATCGTATAGAAAAGGCGTTCTCAAACTTTCACCAGAGGTTTGCGAAAAGTTACACAAAAAAGTAGTGAACAATAGACTAACCGACGGCTTAGAAATGAAAATTATATTTATTACAAATTATTCATTATTTTTAGATAAGCTCTGAAACGATAAAAAAGATTAGAAAACATATAAACATAAGTTTATGGACAATAAATCATCGGAGAAGTAATGAAATAAATATAAATAACGAATTAGTTTTAAGGCGATTACATTCGACTTTTTTCCAATTTGGGTAAAAAATTATTTGTTTATGTGAACAGTTGGGTTCCTGTCCTCTGAAGACCTCTCCGGGAATCCCAAAGAAATATTAGTTTTTATTTTTAAATTTTTGATGGATTATCGCTTCAGTTCTTATACCTCACGAATCGGTTTTTGAAAGAAAAGTGAATTCAATTGAATTGTGATTTATATTCAATAAATTTCAGCCACAGATTAATTACAAATTATTTTCAAACAATTTTTTGTTTTCAGGATTTTCTTACTTTTCATAACAAATCTTCGAATTAAAAATAATAAGTCTTTCGATAAAATACAAACCAATTAATCAAATTTCGATATAAAAGTATTTTAAAATCTTATCGATCTTTTCTAAAAAAAATTTGAATTAAATTTGGAAATAAAAAGTGACAACCTAGCTAATTCAGTGCAGTAATAGAACGATATTCTAAATGATAAGGGTTAATTAAAACTATCAATTGAGTGAACCCTTTACTGAAGAATATGATTTTAAGAAAAGGACGTTCATGCAAGTTTCAAATTAGTTTAGTCTGTGAAATAATGGTGTACTCATCAAAAGGCCCTTTGTTTATATTCCCTCTAAAATTTTGGTAAAATACAGTTTAGTAAAACTACATTGCTCAATTTGAGCAAACTCATGCAAAATTAGGTGAGTGAAGTGACTGAATCTGTAGCGGTTTCTAAAATGGATATTCCTCTTCGAGAAAAATAAATTCGGGGTCCTTTAATTGGGGAACTTAGACATCACTGATTCTAAAATAAATGTTTGAATTAATATTCGCCAAATCTCTGTATTAATTGAGTTGAAATCATAGGAATACTTCATTAAAATTTGTTTATTTGTTTAAACTTTAAAGCGTTTGAAAGTCTATTAATATTACTGTCAGTGAATAGATATTTATGGAGTACTTTAAATAACAAAAACTACCACTTCTTTCATGTATTGATTTTGACCTCAAAAGGAGTTAATCTATGATTAATCGTACTTTCATTTGGTTTAATCCTTCCATTGGCTGTTAACAGAGATGCTCAAGGTAGATTATATCAAATGATTTATACAAATGAGCATAAAATGAAAGTTTCCTCAATTCAGGAAAAGTTTTCCAAAAATAAGCTAATGACGAATTAACAAGAATAATTTTTTTTTATAAATCACTCATACGATATGAGTTTAATTAAATAATTTTACATCAAATTTAAATTAACTAATATTTAACTAAAATACAATTTTGTGTACTTTTCATTCCCAAAATCTAAAACAAATAAAAACTGAGAACAAACATTATTTCCCACTTTTACCTAGTAATATTTTACTAAGGATTTGCTTTGCCCACCATTGCTCCCCCTTATGGTGAGGGGATCCATATATTTGATGGCTTAAGGAAAAGTTATATCGATTTCCAAATTCATGGGAGGATTTTTGAGAATCCATTGGCCATCCCTTGGGTTTAATTATCTTTGATTTGATTGATATTTATTCTTATTTGCGGTAATTTTGTTTCGTTTCTATTTTAGTCGTAATGGAGATTATTATTTCAAATTCAATAATAAAAAGTATTTGAAATCACTTCCAATCTTTTTTACCATTTATTTGATACCTATTTTTAAAACATTGATTAAAATCATATTTTTTATTCTTTGTGTAAAAATAAACTAGGTTCATCGTATTTTTCTAATTGAAATTTAAATTCGATATCAATTTAATTCATTGGCGTCTGTGCGTCGACACAAATACAATCACTTCTACTTCTTTTAATTAAAATAATAACTATTAAGCAAATAATTAGCTAATTATAGTTCAGAGTTTATGCGATCCCTTCCACGAAATGTCATTCAATTCACAGAATATTTTCATTAATTAATATTAGACATCACAAGAATGCCCAGAAGGGGGGTATAATAGGTATACTCAAAATACCCTCTAGTTTTGTGGCTAAACGGGTCCCCTAAAAATTTTAAAACCCTTTTTTTGTTATATCCCTATCTACTCGTGGTTAATTTGCTTAACATAACCTCTATGGACAATCACAAGTTCTGTCGTGATTCGAGCATGATGCAACATCTCCTGGACAACATTGATTACAAATGTAGACAATATTCAAAACTAATAAAAAAGAAAGAAAAAACCTAACACTAAACTTTAGCTAGGTCTCTTAACTTCTCTAGAATTTCAAGGTTTTCACGAATTGCTGTCAAATTTTGATGAGTGAAAACTCCAACTTAATTATGGATTCGTTGCCATACATTCCAATCAAATGTTATTTTTGGAGCATTTTATTGCTTCCAAATAAAGTTAATGGTGTCGGTCAAAATGAACTGGGCAATTTTATGGCTCTTTTCGATTAATAGCAATTTCCAACGGAAACTATAGAACTGTTTAGGATTTGCTTTTAGTGAACAATTTTTTTTTTAAAACTCGATTAAAAGTGGTTTCTTGTCATTAATTTTAAACTAAAAATAGAGAAACTTTTGAGCTGTCAGTCAGTCAACAGATTAATTGAGTTTCACTTTTAATTAATAGTGATTTGGGTTCGGATTAAAAAATAATTGCAATTCCTTTGGACTCAAATAATTTAATCTCTGATTTCAGATATTCTACACTTGTTTTACAAAAAAAAATTGTTTTAACCAAAAACGCGATCATTATTAGTAAAACTTAAAATAAATTTTTAATTAAAACACAATTTTAGGCTATTTTTTCATTAATTAAAAATTAGTGAAACCTTTTGACTAAAAACTGTTTACGTTTTTACAAATTTATGATTAATGGAAAGTATTTCATATTTATTGAGTATTAAATGTCTGTAAATTATGGCAAATAAATTGTCTTTCAATATAAAAGTGATTAAAATCAATAAATACTAATAAAGGGAAACCTTTGGCTTAAAACATATTTTAGTTTTATTTTACAGAAATTAATTGAAAATTTTTTTTCTATCGGAAAAGTTTTTAATAAACAACTTTTATGTAATGCAAATGTAAGTCAAACGGGAAGAGAATAATATCGGAAAACTTTATTCCTGTGAAAAGAATAAAAAATTATTTATAATAGTAATCAAAATGATTGAAAAGGGATTTGTTTATCGAAACCAATAATTTTGTGAATCCCATCAATCAGATGGAAATACCTAAAATAATTTGCAAATTGAACTCTGGCTCATATTCAAAGCCAGAGCGGAACCATCGATAGACAGGAAGATGTTATACACGATTAGAAATGAGGGAAGTCTTGAACTACACGTAAACTTGTGATCAGACAATAATCAGATAATTTGAATTAAATTATATTTTTTTAATTCGAATAATTTATTTGTGATTTAAATATAAGTTAGTAATGGCTTTGAATGGGTTATCGGCGATGAGTTATTGCAAGCCTTTGAATAACTCTCTGACAACTTATTTTGCTCATCCATTACAAGCGCTGATCTATGGCTCTATGGCTCCCAAATTAAAGGCAAGTCATGAACTTGAACTCTGGCAGAACAGCACCAGACCATCAAAGTGTGAACAATCACTGCAAACACTATTTTCCAAAGTTTTTCGACCCTTTATACCAAGAGAAGTGTCACTCAATCATTACGAACATCAATACAATATTGATTGCCATTTGACACTTGAATTTAAGTAGAGATCAAAGAACTGGTTCTACTCATCACCACTTGATCTCTGAATCCAATGAATTTGCATGAATTCAATCCTGGAATTCACAGACTCTTATCAGACATTTAAATAATTACTTAAACTTTTCTCACAATATTATGAATTAAAATCACAAATAAATAAAAATCATTTTCAGATTTAATCAATTCTGTGCTTATTTGTAATGTTTATCAATTAGTTGAGGACCTGTGCGCTCAGTCCCAATGCTATTCCAGATTTGAAAAACAAATTAATTTAATCATTTTTGTTGGGCTAATGAGAACCAATTTTATTGCTGTCATTAAGTGTTTCAAAGAGTTGTTTAACAGAAAATATTAATTAAGACAATGACTTGAATTGGAGACTCAGAGCAAACCAATCACAACAGACAAACGGCTTTCCTTAACAACACTTTTCGATTGAAACAAATTTAATTGAATAAAATCTGAATTAAATTGAGATAACTCTGAAGAAAGAGAATAAATTTAATCGTTTCGTAGGCTATCTATCAATTAGTTTACAAGTTTTCAATTATTTATCAAAACCAAAGACCATTAGAATTCAGTTTTTAAAGTTTTTTTTAATGAATTATTGAACACTAGTTTGCGATCAAAAAAATTAAAGTTTTTTACAACACTTTGATTCTGATTAACATTTATATAATTGAATCAATATTTATGTCCAAATTCTATTTCAATGCGGAATTATATGAGCTATCACAAATATCACAATTATTACAAATTACAATTTGATTATACAAATCGAATAAAAAATGACCATACTCATTTTTCCCTTACAGTTATTTTGATAACTCTCTGATTCGAAACCAATTATTATTATTACTCTGAACTAATTGAAAATCGTTAGATAAGTTAATAATCTAATTAAAAATGTTAATAAAATTTATAAACCTTTTATAAAGTAATTAAAAGTGAGCATGGTCACATTTCTCATTCTTAAGATTTTAACAAATTAGGGAAAGTATCTAAATTTGTTGCCAACAAATCCATATTTATTGATCGGTCCCTCATATTGTTGTTATCAAAATTTCAAAGTGTTGTCAAACAAATTGATCCTTGCTTATTGTCCAAGCAAAATATCCTTTTAATCATGGATATAATGCGACCAAAGTTGACACGAATTAGAAATATGTTTTTCCGAAGACTTGATATACCAAATGATGGTATTGTCGATGACTTAAACGATCAAAACTTTTATAAACAAATGATTGAAAACATTGTTGTCGTCGAAAATGAAGACAAAAAAGTAGAGACAGAAACCAATTTACCTAAACTTAAATCAGTTAATGCTTTGGAAGAATCACATTATAGTGAAGACATTGAAGATATCAGTGGCGGTAAAGGCAACCGATTCCGCGCACAACTCGAGATCGGAAAGTATTTTCACAAATTCATTGTCGGCGCTAACGGTAGACAAAAGCTGGACATCGAGTTTCACAGCAAATGTCGGCTTCAGATCCCCGCACAGACAGATCTGACCGGTGCTATAGTTATTACTGGTGATTGTGAGGCCGATGTGAAGTCAGCCGTTGATAATATCCGGTCGATAGTGAAAAGAGCCCGCGATAGGAGTGATTTTACACATTTTCTGTCCATTCCTTTCAACGATTATTCAATTTGTGACCGATTTCTGGCTTTTAAGACACAAATACTAAATAACAACGAAATAAATAAAGGGATCGACGAGTCTTTGTTTCAAAGTAAGAACAAATTGCATCTCACGATCGCTATTCTCCTTTTGACGGATCAGACCGACAGAAACATCGCGTCCGATATTCTGGACGACTGTCACAACAATTACATTAAACCATTGATTAGTGGACAAAGTCTTAAAATAAAACTGGAAGGCGTTGATTATATGAACGACGATCCGACACAAGTCAATGTCCTCTTCGCCAAAGTCCACGATATGACAGAAAATCAATGCCTTCAGTCAATTGTCGACCATTTGTATGAGAAGTTCGCAGAGTCCGGTCTAATGCCCCGACAGTCCCAAACATATATAGTGAACGACGAACGCAAAGTCAAACTTCACGTCACTCTTATGAACACATCTTTCAAACAAAAAAGAGACAGACCTCAGAGCAGAGGAAGAGACAGAGACCGTCCAAAAAGGGAGTATTTTAACGCTTCGGGTATTGTCAACAAATTCAAAGATTACTATTTCGGTGAAATCACTGCCGAAACGATTGAAATATCGATTAGATCTTCAAACAGAGGAAGGAATGGCTATTATTCTCATACTTCCAGAATTGATCTCTGATTTAATCTTTTTTTCTGTAAAACTCGAATATTTTGATTAAAAAACTCAATAAAAACTTGATTTACATTTCCAGGGATTAAATGAATAAATATATTATCGCTTTATATCAAAATTAGCCGCAATTTGTCGAAAAAAGCAATTATTGATAAATGAAGTTATCGTTTACAGTTTGTGTTCAGATTAGACCCATTCAGACAAATTCACAGCCATTCGGACCAATTGAAACCTATAGTCGCCATTCGTGACCCGTATAGCCTATAGGAGAGGAATATTCGATAAGTAATCATAAAATCCCTTTCGGTTATTGAATGCGATTTCCTGCCATAGAAATGGGTTTTTCAAAACATTTTCGAATTAATTCTTAATTTTTGTGGAAATGAATAGTTTAATGATTTTGTCACAAATTTCCTCATTTTGTTTGTTTTTCAATGTCTGCAATCATATCGAGCGAAGAGTTTCTTTGGTTGGCTATAAATCAGTCGATCTATTGATTGAGTTGTAATTCAAATAATTATCGATTTGTGAATCAATGCATAGAAAACACGTATAAAATATCCAATTCTTTTGTTGAATTGTTATTCTGTGCCATTATGTCAACCATTATGTTAATCAATTGCAAAACTTTCCAAACATATATTGAGTAACTGTTGGTTGCGTTTAATATAATAATTCAAATACAAAATTGTTTATTAAATCCGCTATTTATCCAAACAATCGCTTATTCCCAACAATTAAATAAATATAATATAAATATTAAAATCAAATTAAATTCAACAAAATTTCGAAATCAATTTGAATGTCAAACAATTTTATAGTTTCGGTAATAGATTTGAAATATTTTGCAGTTATTTCAGACAACATATAATTTGTTTGAATAATTCAGTTATTTATTTATTCAGAGCATTAAATCACTGAACATTTTAATCCAAACAATTCAACAAATTGTATAAAACTTGATTAAGCCATGAATTCTAAGTCATGGCTGTGAATGTATTGAAAAAAAATTATCATGCTTCATTTGATACCTCTGTATCAGAGATGAGCTACAAATCCAACGAATTTTGCCATAGGTTAACATTAGGTCCTTCCCTATGGCCCCTCACCCTATGATCTCTGACCTAGTTTATCCCTGCATTGTAAACACTTTTTAAGATAAACAGACATTTTCTTTATTTTGAAATTCTTCTCTAATTAATTCGTTGGTAATTATGGAAATTACCCAAAGAGATAGACTTGTAAACACCTTTTTGAGTTTTCCAAAAAATGTCAACAAGCACCAAGATGAGTGAATGTTCCAATAAATCCGAGTCCTTTTATTAAACTCCAAAATTTATATTTAAACAAATATCAATTTTCAACTACAGTATGGATGGAATTTCAATGGAAAAAAATTGCCGGTTAAATGTGAATATGAGTTTTGCCGGATTGTGCAAATGTGCAGGCGCATTGATATACCGGTGTCATGTCATCTCATATGAGACAGAATCAGAAGAATAATAATGGAAAAGTGATGGGAGACATGTGCACAGACTGAAAACATATTGTTTTTCCATTGAAACCGATAACATTCAAGAATTTGAAGACAAATATATAAAATAAATGTAATTCCGAATAGATTTTCATTCATTAGCTGTCATTTGATTCAACTTAACATTTGAGTCAATCTTTTACTCAATTCTTAACAAAATTCATTTAAAACCCATTTTTGTATTTCTATTTTGAGAAACCATTTTTGAGAACAATTTATTTTATAGAGAAATTTGATTTATTTTTAAACACAATTTGATTATTTGTTTGCCGAATATTATGTCTAATATTGGGATTAATAATAATATTCTTATTGAGAGTCCAAACGTTCGCTATTATGAAGATCTCATTGAATCTGATTA
>JAQGBD010001011.1:0-20193 GCA_034698165.1 Punctoribates punctum | reverse complement strand
GTTCGGACAGATCCGAAGTCTTAGGCCGATAGGATTCACCGTTAAAAAGTGTTTATCGACTATTTCTGAGATCTCTGATCATAACTTATATAAAATTATGAAATATTTAAGATATATAAATTAGCATGCTTATCTAATTAAACAAAAGCAAAACTTGCACTTTATTATTCTCAAGCTATCAAAATGCATTGAAAAACTTTAAAACTTATAAAGAGTACTTCAAATAATGATAACCGGGATATCTGTTCTTATTTAATCGCTACAATATGCAAGTTAATTTTACATGAAAATAATAAATAAATCGATTACTATAGAATTTGATTTATTTATCCTTGTTAACCTTGTCTACTAAATCCTGAATATATTCAGAAAAATTTGAAAAGACGTCAAACGAGCAAAAAATCAATTCAATGGTAATTTGAAATCTAAAATAAAAGCTTTTTTCCAATTAATATAAACCCCGTTATTATTTGATTCGGTTGTTTATCGAATTTTTCTGAATATTGAAAAGTCATTCAGTTTAGTATTCAGTTTAGTTTTCCTCGTTTTGATTGAGTGACATAAGCAAAGAGTTACCATGTTCAAAACACTTCTCTACCCGTTTGGACTGAACAGTGATAATAAATCCGTTTCCAATATATTCCTGGGCTTTGAATTATCAATATTTGTTGTGCTCCTCACTGTCAGTATATTCAAAGTTAACCAGGAGAAAGATCAATTGATCTGGCTACTCAGAATTTGTGCTAGCTTATTTTCTATAATAAACATAATCTATGTTATCTGGATCAAGACCAAAATCCACACAATCCTGGAGATATACGATGAGCTCACATTCAGCTATTCAAGATTGAAAAGAAAGGAGCCAGTCTATTTTCATTCAACAGCGACCTGTGTTTTAGTTATGATTTTCACCTATTTATCAGCGGTAGTCATGATTATCAACGCTCCGGTCAAAGACAAAATTTTTGATCTGAACCAATCAATTCTATTTCATCACCATGCTGCAATCACGGTCTTCTATTTGAATGGATTTTTGACCTTGATGTTTGAGCTGTACTGTGCGCTCAACATTAGATACCTAACCCTTTTGGAAATGCAGTGGAAACGTCTCCAACAGATTCATATAAAGCCCTCATATTTCATGATTCTTGAGATCAGACAGTCATTGAACAGCCTAATGGTTTCGCAAAAGAACCTAGCTAACTCCACCTATTTCATAATTTATTTCAGCATTTTATTTCTGGCTAATTTTGATATTGGATTTGTCATCTATGTCCTTTGCTCGCCAAAATTTGAGCCCCTATTTTACATACCGGCTGCATTATTTTTCCTGGTTAACCATGGTAATCTTTTCGCCAAAGTTTTTTATATTAATAGAAAACGCAAAATTCAAGTTAAAATTGCAAATAAATTATCAAGCTGGGATTACTGAAGATTAATCAGTGTGTAAACAAATTTATTTTCAAGTTTCTCATGAAATATCATGGTATATTATGCTTGTTCACAGGAACAAACTAGACAAGTATTTTTCAATGATGAAGAGCAAGGTAAAGATCAAAGGGTAGAGATAAATGATAAAACCAAGTGATCTATACTTGGGATAACCTATCCAGAAACATATTCGACCCAAAACGAACAGGAAGTTTAGCGTTGGAATTATCCGGATTATCCAATATGCTTGGTCGATATAAGAGACCAGGATCAGTTGAGAGAATATATGAAAAATGAATTGCTCAAGTGAGTTTTGAAGCATTCTCTGCTGATTAGAAACCAGATACTCATGTCTTGAGCCGGGAATAAAAGCCGGAGTGAATGATCGCTTCCATATGACATTCGCCACGAAGAGGAACAGACAAATGAGTGCCGGCGCCGACTGTCTTAACACAAATTCACATTTGACGCCATACTGTTTGAAATCGCCGTTCACTGAGCGCTGGTATCGACTGAAGTCAATCTTGTTGTTGAGCACAGCATAGAAGACGACCCCAATTATAATGACGGGAACAGACATCATGAGGGGAGCCATCAATTTCTGGTACTTATTATTCCATTTCTTTTCTTCGGCCGAAACTTCGATTTTTTCCATTCTGTAAAAAATGTGACAAAATTTTCAAATAAAATCCAATTATTAATTAAATAGTATTTCTGAAGAAAATACAGATGTTTTAGAACTTAATTAACTTCAAATAATTAAGTTGCTCTTGGACCTTTTGTAGCAAACCTTTTTCAATGATGAAAAATTTATTTATTAATTGAACAAGATTACAATTAGTTACATGTGTGCAGTTAAAAGTGTTTAACAATCAATATCTGAGATACAGAATTATGCAAGGTACAAACAATTCATAAAATTTGGATGTGAAAGGATATGAAATATAAAACTAATTTTCCTTGATTATTCATAAACTGCCTACACTTTTTATATGTCAGTTATGAATTATAATGAATTTGATTTTGTTCTTTATCTTGCAATAACCAAGTTTAATTCTATTTACAGAAAATGTCAAGGCAATTATATTCTATTGAATTACTCATGATATAAGTAAGAATTCATGTTCACAAAAAACGATGATTCAAGGTAAAAATGTTTACTCAAAATTCTACTGGATAACCTTGTAGTGTCTATTTTGATTGCCTGGTCATTCAGGATGATAACAAACTGGTGACAGGATTGGACTGATTTTGCCTCGATATTCAATTTTGTGTAATTTCCTTATTTAATATTCATTGAAAACAAGTCTTGGATCAGAAAAACCCAGTTTTGTAGACGTCGTCAACTCATACAAAGAAATTAAATGAGTAAAGAACTTTTAATTTATATATCAGTTGCTGATATTTGTCAACTTTTATCTGCACCATTTTCACCATGTTTAAACTACTTCTTTACCCGTTTGGATTGAACAGAAAGAATAATCTAGTTAGTAATATATTCTTTGCCATTGAATTATCAATTTTTTCTTTTCTGGTGATCGCTACCCTGGCGAGTATTACCCAGGGTGTATATGATATAAAACTGGGCCTTAGAATTGGTGCTGGGTTATTAGCAGCCATCGAATTAGTTTATGCTTTAATAGTGAAGTATAAAATCAAAAACATCATGGAAATTTATGATGAACTGGCAGAAAATTACTCTAATTTAGTCGTAAAACCAACTGGCTATTTTCACTCTTTATTGGTCTCAACTTTGATGGTAATAATCACCTACTTATCTCTGGTGACCATGGTTATCAATGGACCGAATGCAACCGGATTTTTCAGGCTTATATCAGTCCCTTTTCAGCACCATGCTGCATTAACTGTGTTCTATTTGAATTGTTTTCCAATTTATATGTACGAGCTATATTTTGTGCTAAAAATAAGATACCTTGCTCTTTTGGAAGCTCAGCTGAATCGCCTGAAATCAAATGACCTGGTCAATCCTTATTCATTTGTGTTGGAGATCAGGCGTTCTTTGAATAGCTTGAAGGTGTCTGAAAAGAACCTGGCCAACTCCACAAATTTCATTAGTTATTCAAGTATCACCTTGCTCTTTTGTTTTGATTCCTTACTTCTAATAAACATTTATTTGTACGCAAAGCAAGTGATGCCACCATTTTATGTGCCGGCTATTATATATTTAATTATAATCCATGGTAACATTATTGCAAAACTCATTTATATTCGGCATAAGAGAAAAATACAAGATGAAATTAAAATAAGATTATCAAGTTGGGATTATTAAAAACATTTATTTCAATTAATAATCGATATATGAAGAGAGAAGTAATTAGTTTTACAAAATGATAATTTGCTTGATTACAAAAACGTTGTTCTTATATATTTGTAAAGAATAAATTGTAAGGTAATTGCCAAGGGTAAACTGTTAGTTGTAAACCCAAAAGATCTATACTTGGGATAACCTAGCCAGAATACAATACGACCCAGGACAAACAGGAAGTTCAATGTTGGAATAATCCGGATTATCCAATAGACTTGATCGAGATATGATACCAAGATTAATTGAGAGAATAGATGCAGAATAAATTGCTCAAGGCTGTTTTGAAGAATTCTCTGTTGATCTCCAACTAAGTACTCATATCTTGAGCCGGGAATAGTGGCCGGAGTAGAGACCCGTCTTCTTATAACATTGAGGACACAGAGGAACAGCCAAATGAGTGCCGGCGTTGACTGTCTTAACACGAATTCACATTTAACGCCATATTGTTTGAGATCGCCGTCCACTGAGCGCTGGTATGAATTGAAGTCTATCTTATCGTTGAGCACAGCATATAACACAATACTAATGATGACGAGAGTAGTGGACAACACTTTCAAATAGTATGATATCCCATACCTCTCGTCCTCTGAATCTTTTGATTTCTCCATTTATTTGAAATACTTTTTGAAACTGATTTGAAAATAAAATTCATTTTATAGCTTAAGAAAGTGTTCGCCGATTATTGAAAGAATCGTTTTTTGTTAAACATATTAATCATTTCAACCAAAAACAGGTTTATTCGAATAAATTTAATATAATTATTATTTTCTGGTTTAAAATAGTCCTTGATCAATGGGCAATTTGGAAATTATCATAACTTAAAGTCAAACACTTATTATGAATATTTAATTATAGAAATCAATATTTTTAAGGGGCCCTTGATCAATTATATGGGATCCTTATTTTAGAATGATCTTTTGAAACTATCAAGGGCAAGGAATCCAGATAACAGAAATTAACTTTAGGCTCATTCTTAGAGCAGTTTATATTGTAAGGTAAATCAAACTTGGAAATTTAAGTCACAATTTTATTATAAAAAATCTTTATTACCAGGTTCTTTTTTCTTCTAGTTCACAAAAATTGAATTAAAAGAGCAAATTGTAATTAATAATATTGAAGTATAAAATTTTAAGAAACCTAATTCTATAAACCATATAAATTGATGTAATAAACTTGATAATTTAATCGTAAAATGAGCTAGAATACCCATTAGAAATAGCCCTTCCAGATACCGTTACAAGAATCTTTGAAAAGTTCGATATTGTACTTGCTCTTTTCTTTGGGATGTAGGTTTTTGATTGATTCCATGGCCGGCAGTGCATCCGTTCCCACAAACTTTTGCCATTCATTGTCTGGCTTTCTATTGAAAGAATCATTTTCTTAGAAATAAAACATTTGAAAGAAGTCTTCAGATATTAACCCAGTTTTTACGAAATCGACGAATAGTTTCATAATTTCTTTACTGAACTCTATGTCTTCGGCTGTCGTAGAGTTGGGGAAAAGCAATGGATGTCCAAAAACGAGCTCTAATTCTGAGCCGTGATGTACCCCATAATCGATAACATATTTATTCTTATATGCGGTGTGAGTCAACTCATAGAAGTATACGTTCCTCTCTTTGGGTGAATATTGAGAATAGAGTTTAGAGAAATAGTAGGTGGGACAGACCAAGGTCAGATGACCGATTAATTCCCATGTTTTCCATTTGATAGCAGTTTGATTATTAGTGTTAATATTGCCTAGGTAGAACTTTGTCAACTTATCAAAGTCCAGATTGTGAAATTGATTATCTAAGATTTTCAAAAATGCTTTAAAATCACCAAGTGCCAACCCCTTTTTGACCAAATAAAACGGATTAACGAAGTTTGCAACAATTGAACCCTCGTCCTTAACGACCCCGGCTAGTAAGTCGATATCTATAATCAAATATTTATCTAGATTATAATTATTATGTAGATTAATAGTTATTGAAATAATTATAATCAAAATACAGATATAGATTTATCCAAAAGCACCTTGATGACTTATTCTCTAAAAGAAATGTAGCGAAGAAAAACTTTGTCTGACCTTTATTAAACTTTCCTTGAGCAAATGCTTCCCTTGCTGTTAAAGGAAGGAATTCTGTTCCTTCAACAGGGTGAACCAATTTGATCTTCCAAATTTCTAGTAGATTAGCATCCAGGTTTCTCAAACATTGCAGCCAATCAGGTCCTCTGCAAGTCAGCCGTTCTCCCAACTGTTTTGCAGCGATGAGTCCGTCTTCTCTGCTTATGGGAGGTCTGTCCCTATTGTAGAGATGGGCCCCCGCTTTCATAATTGCTCTCTTGAAGAGTCCTTTAGAGATGGGCGACAATATATGTGCGGACACCGACCAACTGCCGGCGCTCTGACCAGATATCGTCACCTTATCCTTATCGCCGCCAAATAAATGAATATTATCTCTAACCTAATAAAATAAAAACTAGCTAGTATCAAGTTAAATAGTTAAATAGACCATAGAATGTATACCCATTTGAGGCCTAAATTCTGGTCAAAAAGGCCGACATTCCCCGGCGCTGACTCATCGCCGCCGTAAAGATTGCCAAACCAACCGACTCTATAATTGATGGCAACCAAAAGCACATCCTTTGTGGCCAATACACTCCCGTTGTATGTTTTTTCACTTGATGAACCAAAACAAAACCCTCCTCCGTGTATCCAATACATAACGGGCATTAGCTCTGCCCCCTCCTCGCGTTTCGGAGTCCATATGTTGAGAAATAGACAGTCTTCACTGAACTCACCCGTCACAGTGTAAAATGGATTAAACGGCTGAAGACACGAAGGCTTATAGACTGTGGCGTCGATTATACCCTTTTTGTGTAAATCGAGTGATAATTATCTGAAATGAATTGAATTCAATACTCACTTCAATCGGTTTGGAAATAGGCTTTGGTTTTGCAAACCGGAGATTACCTATCGGTGGCTCAGCATAAGGAATGCCCAGAAACTCTTCAACAGTTCGATCCAAAACCCGAAGACTATTTCCTTTGACTAATCCTGAAGTGGTCTTAACGATGGGACCTCCATTATGGCTGCTTTAAATAAAAACAACCTTGGTTATCATTCATGATATTTTAAAAGAAGCAAGAGTGTAAGACCATTTTTTAGATGTTCACCTCATATGATGGCGCAAAGGATCCTTCGGACCCCATTCCCTCCCTTCTAATGAACAAAGGCATGAGATGAAGAAAAAATTGATTGAAATAAAATTTTTAATAAAAAACATTTTTAAAAATGGAGAGAAAATAATATTTTATTTTAATCAGATATCGGCAAAGGGGGAGCGAAGGTATAACCTTGAATACCCCCTGAGGCTGAAAATTTGAAAAATTCCCCCTTCCCTGAAATTTTGTCAGCTTTGCTGCGCTTTGTCGGCCTGAGGCAAAAAATAGTCATTTTTGCTGCAAAGTATACTCACTTATTATTTTTTCCCAAAAAGAAAAGAAAAGGCTTATGACAACCCCATAATACCCCCTTAGCCTTCCTCGGGGATGTATTATTTTAATCAAAACTTTACATACATCTGTTTTATTGATTTTACTTTGAGCCAAGCTCTATCTACCGTGAATTCACCTAGTTTTCCAATCACATTGCATTCATTTCAGAAATTTATTTAAAGTGTTTTCATAATTATACTCTCAATCTGTCTATTCTTACCCTCAGTTGTCATCCCTTTAATTATTATTTTTTTATTAAAACTCATATATATTGAACTCTTGTCCACTGGTTTACTCTTTTTAGGACAGGACTCAACTTATTTAAAATTTTACAAATTTTTTTTGAGTTTTTTTTATAATTCGAATAATTGATAAAATGAAATAATTTATTCATTTGTAATATTTTATTGATAATAAGAGTATCTTGGTAATCTAAATTGTTAAATACTTATATATAATAAAGAACAAGATAAATGACATCGGAATGAAGTGTATGCAGACACCAACAGATCTATACTTGGGATAACCTAGCCAAAATAGTAAGCGACCACCAATGAAAAGCCAGTTCAGTGTTGGAATAATCCTGATTATCCAAAACACTTGGTCGAGATACGCGACCAAGATTATTTGAGAAAAAATATGCAATACAAATTGTTCAAGGGAATTTTGAAGAATTCTTTGTTGATCCGCAATCAGGTATTCATGTCTTGTGCCCGGAATTATGGCCGGAGTAGTGACTCGCCTTCTTATAACATTGAGAACACAGAGGAACAGCCAAATGAGTGCCGGCGCCGACTGTTTGAACACAAATTCACATTTGACGCCATACTGTTTGAGATCGCCGTTGACTGAGCGCTCATATTGACTGAAATCGATTTTATTGTTGAGTACAGAATAGAAGACAATTGCCATAATCAGAATGGAGATGCCTACTAAAAGAGGTGACCTCCTCTTCGAGTGGTAATCCATTTCCTTTTGTTCTTCGGCCGAAACTTTGCTTATTTCCATTGTTTTGAAAAATACCAATCAATTTGTTTCACTTAATTCGTGTGTTTTTAAAATTATATTTTGTTTATCTAAACTGGTTTTTACAACAGTGACCTTGATCAATTCACATTGCGATTGTTGTCAAGGAAATTTGATCTGGCAATTTTAAATATTCTATTACCTAACGTAAGCAATATTGAAAATTTTTCCTTATATTTCCCAAGTTTTGCAAGGAGTTAAATTCCTAATTAATGATTTGAAATGACCAAGCTATATACAAAAACAGTTTTAAGTTTCGTAACAATTATTTTTATTTGCAAGATGCAATAATTCATCAATGATCCTGAAATAAATAGGTTTCGAAATCATTTGTGAATGAAAAACAGTGGAAGAAATTTACTTTGATCTTTTCAAAGAATAATTAAACTAGCTCAAACTTGAATTTCATAATTGTTTACAAAACTGGTTTAACTTCAAAACAAATTTTTAACATAATTTGGAAATTCAAATAAAATACCGAATAAATAGATATAAAACTATATTAAAACAATAATGACTTTATTTTATGACAATTTAAAAGACATCAATATTTTTCAGATATATCTTCAGTTTTTCAAAATAAAACCTCATTTGAGTTATGAAATAATTTCATTAAAACTCTTCGGAATAATTTTGTTATATATTATTTGATAACAGATTTCTTAGTGAAAACTCGTTTGAATAAAACTCATTGTTTTTGAATTTTTATTAAATGTCTGTGAAGAGGAAGATTATGGGCCTCCGGCGGGGGTTCAGTGTTAGCTCTGATCTCTTCAATTCAAATATTTTGTTGACAGACAAGTTGTCCTACAAATCGGCGGCATATCGTCTCAGGAAAATTGGGTTAACCCTGAAAACAGAACATCAGCGCAAAAGATCGCTGATTCACAACCCATTGATAATATCAGTGATAATTGTATTGTATTTAATCAAATGTTTGGTTTATCTCAATTCGAGCGATAAACAGATTTCCATATATTTCGGCGAATTCTCAGCGTTTGTTGACCTGGGCTTTCATTTCGATGGAGTGACCCTGATCTTCTTTTCAATGATCTTAATCTCACAGTTCATGTATTGGCTTAATTACAAGAGGGGTAATGTGCCGACTCTTTTTTATTTAACTATATTCCCAAGTACAAATTAATAAATGAATTAGAGGTATTAGAATTGTCTTTTACATGTTGTTTGAATGTTTCCAATTTTATACAGTTCACCAAGTAACTTCCTTAGATTACTGGCTAATTTTATCGTTTTATAATTTAGTAATTTTTTAAACACTCTTCAGCTATATTGTCACATTTGATCATGCTCATTTATTTATATTATTGATAATGTTATTTTCAACTTGATTATCTCATTACGTTAATTTAAAATTAATCTAGGTGTGAGGCCAACCTTTATGAAAGTTTTCCATATGATGGCGGGTTTTGTGACTCCGGCTTCTGTGGGTCTGACTGACCTAGCTCAGGTCAAGATCCTTATCAACCGAACAAAAGGCTTATTCTTTTTCATGGATGTGGTGCTCAAAGTCACTGTTCCAGCTCTGGGCTCAGTTATGATACTTTTACCCTATTACCAGTACTGCGAACTTCAGGACCTCTACCTCTATGGTGTTCCAAATGCTGTCCACTTCGTCATAAGCTGTTATCACTGTGGAATCAATTTCTATCAATTCCTATACTTTTATCTCATTTGCTATTATCTGAAGATAAAGATCAGGAATATTAACCATAAATTCCTGGAAATTCTGAAGACCAAGAAGTTTGGAAAAATTCAGAAATTGCTGCGAGGATTGGATGAGGTCTACACAGAGATAGATGACTACAACCGGTCCTATTTCTCAAAATTCCTGCTCCTATTCTGGCTGACGATTGGCTCAGTTTTTGTCCTCTTGTTATTCGGGGCCATATTTAATGACGAGCGCATTGTCTATAAAATACTATTTTATTACAATTCTGGTCTGTTTGCCGGGTGTATAGCCCTGGTCATATTCACGGCCTCATCGCTCAATCACGAGGCAAACAATTCGTATAAAATATTGAACTCAATGATCAGCACTAATTACCGGCACTTATTCTTTCGGAAAATGACCTCACTTTCCACTAAATTCAAGGTTCAGTTTTTCATCAACTTGACAAACATACCTTGTTCAATTAAATTAAAATTTGAATAATTATAATAATTAATGAAACAAAACAAATAAGCCTTGCAAATTGTGTTTTTAAAATGATCCTTTTTTGTTATCTAGGTTAACGTATTCATTGCGAGAATATCTGATCATAGAATTGGGTTCACTTGTGGCAAGTTATTCACTATCGATTACTTTCGATCCTATGAGGTATGTTTGTTGACCATGATTTAAATATACTAAAATTAACTTGTTCATTTTTAAGCTCATTGCCTTCACTTGTGTATTATTTTTAAAAATTATTGAGATCTCAAACAATGCGAAAGAAAAAAATCTTGCGGATATTTTTGTCAAACTATCTAGTTAAACTAGATCGTCTAATTCATGTTGTATTAAATTGTTATAAAGTCATTATAGAGCCAATAACAAAAATGTACAAGTACACTAACAAATAAATGCGTTGTAAATATTCTTTCCGATCAATAGTTTGTCTCATTTATTTCATTATTGAATAAAATCAATAATCAAGCAAGGTTAAAATAAGAACAGCAAAGATGTCTCAACTTAATTTAGTTTTAATTGAGCTTGGTCGTAATTGATGCTTGAATTGTAAATTATTTGGATCTTTGAACACAACTTTTTTTTAATTACAATTTAAAATTAATGTATATTTTTAAATAAAATGTCAAAAAAGGTTGCGCCCAACGTGGGGCTCGAACCCACGACCCTGAGATTAAGAGTCTCATGCTCTACCGACTGAGCTAGCCGGGCTCACATAACTGTTAACCCATAAACCACCTAGATAAGTCAACTACGATTTCCATTAACACATTAACTTTAAAAATGCACTCAATTCTCAAAAACGGATTTCTTATTAAATTAAATAATTATAAAATCAAATGAAAAATGTTTTTATTGTTTATAAAAATATTGAATTCAATCGAATCTTATTTAAATTGAAATTTATATTTGAATTGAGAACTAATTTATTCGAAATAATTGATAAATAAATTGAAACGAAAACTATGTGTCGTTTGCATCCAATATAGACATACTGTACGCCAAATCCCAGTAGTGCTCAACCGAATGGTTTTTGAAGAGTTCGCGAGCGAACGACTCATTAGGACTGAGCTTGAATTTGACGTCACCGAAGACTCTGGATTTAGCCGTTCCCTCCCATACGAGAAAACACTTATTTTCAATTTTTTCTCCGGTTTCGGCTTTAATTCGAAAGAAAGGATTAAATTATGAAAATTGTATTTGAGTTATGACTTACTGCCATCTTTGGAGGCCTGTTCTTCTCCCCATTTGATCCTATTTAACATAAGATGTTTGAACTTCTTCTGCTGTTTGGGTCCGCCCTCAACGACAATAACATTGACATTACGGTAGAGAATAATAACTCCAGTCATTAGCAGTTGTTTTATATTCGCTTCGACTTTGAATTTCTTCGACTGATTACTCAGATTAAGGACGCGATAAACGGCGACACAAACCCCAAGACTCGTGTCTTCTTTGATTTTCTTTACTTTTTTCTGTTTCTTCTGTTCTGCGGTCAGCTTTCGAGATGCGTTCGCCTCTTCGTGTGCTCTGGAAATAGTCTTATTAGAAATATTGAAGAATATAAGGGAAGAAATACTTTTGCCGTTTAACCATTTGTTCCCTAACGTGGGCTTCGATTTTGGTCGGGTCCTGCACTGCCTGCTGTCCTAAAACCCGCATCATATTCGACATTTTGACCTTTGGTTCTGGTGGGGGCTCTAATCCAATGCGAATCTTCTCCTGTTTCTCCTTCCAGGCCTCCCTTCGATTCTGTCGCCGAAGTTTTTTCCGCTCTTTTTTGGTGAGAAAAACGGGTAATAAAATAGGTTTTGTTGGTTCGCCTTAAATGAGAAAAAGAGTCAACAAAATGATAATAAACGCGCAAAAAACTCAATTACAGGGAGGTTTCATCTGAATGGGATGTTCCACCAAATGAGTGATTCCATCGTATTTCTCGATTGCTTTCGAGTCGTTGTCAATACACGCGATATAACTGTACAACAAATAAGAGAATTAGAGAATCGGTTTACCATTAAATATGAAGACATTTAGAAAAGTGAGACCTGTTATCCTTGAGTACGAAACTGTCCCACCACTCGATATCTGGTATGTCGTCCTCTTTCTGTGTAAAACAAAGTGACATTCGTTGCGATCAAAAACAGCCATTTCTGATGTCGAGCATAAAAATAGGCGAATATTCAAAGAATTAAGAACCGCATTGACCGCAGACTTACCGTTTGTTTCTTCGGCACAATAGAGCTCAACAGCGCCAGACGGGCCGCAGAACTAATGCCTGTCTTTTTGGCCGCCGATGCGATCTCTTTCTGTAGTTTTTCCAATTGAGCCTAAAATCAAACAAAAACTGTATTTATTTGGAATTAATTTTTAGTAAAATACTTTTGTTCTGAGCTTTTGTCCTAAGCTCTCAAAAGTTCCCTTTTCGTGGAATTTAAAACTTCTTTTCGAACGAATCGCAGATTTGAGACCAACTCTTGTATCGAAGAATTTATGTTCTGAGGTGTCGTCCGTTTGCTTCTCTTGTTTTAATTTAATGAACTGTTCCTTCTTCTGGACTCTAATATTTGCCTTAAGTGTTGGCATTCGTTGAATAAGTTCTACGACATTACCACTCGAGTCAACAGTCCGTCCCTCAGCGTTCAGAATAAGAGGAGTGGGTTTTCCTGACTTCGACTTTTCGGCGCTCTCTCTAAACATATAATCAAATTTAGAAAATTGAATGAACGATGAAAAGTGTTCTCACGTTTCGACTACTGGTCCCAAATTGGGTCGATTTGCGAGTCGGGCCTGAATCTGAGCCGTCAACTGTGCGATTCTGGTCTTATGATCCATGTCTGGGTTGGTTGCAGTCGAGGGCTGACTCGGAACAGAGCTCAAACTCGGAATAATTGTAGGAATGAGCGGCGCAGGAGTTCCAATCTGTAAACAATCCGAAGATTAAATCGCAAATTGGAGTGACTTTTGAGCGCAAACTTATGCCTGACTTTAAATTCTTCGCATTATTTGTCATTAATTATAACTTAAAAAATGAGATCTTTTGAAGGAAACGATGGGAAACACATTTAACAGACAATTATGTGAAACATAGCTATAGTTCGAGACTTTCTTCTCTTAAATATTAGTTTAATTGAAAGATTTGAATGAATTATGTCTTACATTGAGTTTTCGTTTTCGTTCTTCGATTTGTTTGCGAACCTCAGCCATCATTCGTTGGACTTCCGTTTGTGACAATTGATTACCCGATTCGGTCACTGAATTATCATCCGATTGGTTATCATTATCAAAGCCATTGTCCACCGAAAGTGTCGGCGAATCACCGAAACGAGACTTCTTTTGACTCAACATTTTGTTGGCTAAAAGAGATGATGAAAATTGAGACAATTTGGGAATAATAACGATTTTGATCCCTAAACAACTCAATCACCGATTTCTGAATATGGTATCAAAAGAGAGATCAGTTGATTGAACGGAAAGACAATAAATTGTATGAAATTACTCCAAATTGAACTCAAATTGTAAATCAATTTCAGTTTGAATTTCAAACTTTGAAATCATTTTTGATTTTTATCACAAATTTTGGTTAAAAAATGTTTAAAAATAGAAATCGATTTATGAATTGATTCGTATATAACCTGATATTTGATAAATGTTTTGATACAATAGATTATAATATTGTGAATAGCTTACCGTAACGGTAATAGTAAAAGTAACCTGGTCAATCAATCAATTTCAATTTATATGAATAAACAATTTAATGACGAAAACCAAATAAATATTTAGTTTTCGAAATGAAAACCATGTTTTTACTGACAATTTAGGGATCGTTTCCTAATTAATTACAAATATTATATATTTATAAAATTAAATGTATATCAATTAAATTTAAATCAAATTTAACAAACGATTCAAATATTCATTGAAAATGAGTAAACCTGGTAATTTTATTTACTTAGAACAATTTTATTGATAAAAACAAGCAAATAAAAGCACACTAAAGATAAGACCCCTAAAGGGCTTAAAAGCGCCAAAATTTATCCAATCGTTTGATATTTGTTTTGTATTTTTGTTTTAATTTTATTTTAGTTTAAATTAATTTTTTGTAAACAATTATCCCTATTATTGATGGCTTTGGAGAGCGTTTCTATAAATCTTGATTTGGATCCCAATGAAGACGAAGAAGACATAGAAGATCGACAAAAAGAAGTATTTCATTGACTTTCAATCTTTTGAATCAGATTTGATGATAAATTTATTAAACTAATGATCACATCATCAGATCCAAGGATTGCTTTCTACAGCTTTCGATGATTTGAGTTCATTGAGTGAAGACGAAGACGAAAGTCTCGAATTTAGAAAGTTTGACACCAATGGCAACAAAGGACTCAACTATCAAAGAACTCCTGCAACTGATTGGCCAAAACATGGCAATGGCTTGACATCAACCCCACTCACTCTTAATCACCATTCAGTTGATAATTACAAAAGTAATTTTTGGTCCAAATCCAATGGAAACCATTTCAATGTCAGCGATATTATTGAAGACGAAGAGGAAGAAGAGGTCAATAGTGTTGACTCGAATCTGAGAGATGAAAAACATAACCAAAACCACAACTTATCTCAAAGACTCACTAATATCAAAATCAATGGTGATTTGGACGATAAGAGCTGTTCTCTTGAGAGTAGAAGATCAGAGAGTAAACAAGAGTTGGGAACTAAGGAGAGATCATTCAGTGAAAGACACGTCCAGTTATTGATAGAAGAAAACCAAAGATTGAGTAATGAATTGATTGTTTCTCAACAGAAGTTGTCCGCAATTAATGGTAATTATGAGGGACTTCACTATAAACTTAAAGAATTGGATAAAATGAATGCCGAAAAAGAGAACCAATTGGTGAAACTCGAGGCAAAAATCAGGTCTTTGGAAGTGAACATCAAAGTGGAAAAGGAGAACAAAGAAGAAGTTCAGCGCAAACTTGCCGTTTGTGAGGCAACTGTTGAGTCACTCCAATACCAGTTGAGAGAAATCGGAAAAAGCGATTGTTTGGTCAGAACTCAAGAAACTCATGAATCGGTCATAAATTGCTTAAAAGAAAAGTACGAAAACGAAATCATTTTACTTAAGGGAGAAATCGAAGGACTCAGACATGAATTGAATTCAAAAAACAATGAAATTAATTCATTAAATCAAGAGTTAGAGAGAAAAAGGGTCCAAAACAATGAGAATGCTTTCAAAGAACAGCTCAAAGATATGATTAAAGTCTGTAAAGATATGTGGGAACAGGAAATGAAAGAGAGGGTCGAAAATGATATGAAAGCTATCATTGAGTTTCACGAAAAGAATTGGTCTAAAAATGCCGAACAAGAAGTGATTGACGAGAGGAACAAATGGGAACAACAGTTACAAACAGAAATCTCTCAATTAACCCAATTCTTGAAAATCAAAGCCAAAGTGAGCGCCGGAACTCTTCCTGAAAGAGTTAGTCTTAGGTTTGTGCCACTCATGAATCTGTGGCGGGCTTTGGAAGAATCCTGTGATTCAAAAGAAGAGACACTTCGCTTACAAATTGAAAAACTCAAAGAAGCGAAACAAGAATTGGAAGAAGCTTTGAATGAGTCGCGCCATAACAGGTCGTCCTCTCCCACCAACTGTGCCTCAAATGAGCAAATTTTCGAACAACTAAACAGTGAATTACAAAAAGTCAATGAAGAGGCGGTTCTTATGAAACAAAAGCTCAATAAATATAAACAACATTATCACCGACTCGTCAAAAGACACGACAATGAGATCCAAAGAATAAAAGAAGAGTTCGCAGACATTCTTCAAACTCTTAAACCAGAACTCAAATGATTTGATTCCATTTTGTAAATAATAATCAAATAATTCATTTATAAATATTTCAGTCTTTAAAGCGTTTTATTATTTCATTATATTTTCAAATTTATTTCATTTTTCATAATTAAATTCAAAAGAGTTTTGAATAAAACAATTTTATTCTTTATAAAAGTGTTTCAAATAAGTTAACCAAATATTTAAATCCCATTAATTTGATACCAGTTTTGAAAGTTTAGGCCAACAATTGACTCGATATTATTGATTGAATGGATATTAAAAGAGGAATGCCTTCAAACTCTGTTAAAATAGATATTTTCCCTTTGATTGCAATTATTTTTTATTGAACTCAAAGCTCTGCCGAATGTTTTGTATAAATATTTGTCTCAATGTTTGTAAACAAATGAGTGAATTAACCAATAATTGGATAAATTTGTTGAAAATGGTATTAATTGTTGTCTGAAGTGATGGCAAAGAGTTTGATAATTGTTTGGTATAATAATGTTAGTGAGAAATGGAGAGAATAAAGTTTACATTTGGTATAAGGGGTTTGTCCAACACTAGTGACGAGTGTGGGGTCGAGGCCTCTGATTGGGTGGAGAAGCGCTGCCTTCAGTCGCGCGCTCAGAGAGAGCCTAAGCTTTGCTGCTATACTCGACTCAAACCAATGCATTGAATCCAATGAAAGCTATATTTTGAACACAACTTGCATTCAATTCATTGTATGACTGCTGTTGTGAAGACAAGACCGGCATTGAAGACATTGACGGCATTGCAATAGTTTTAGTTTGAATTTTCCGATTAATTATCGATTAAAATGGAAAAACGGATTGAACTCGAGAAGAGGGGAAGGAATGCCAATCAGGTCTGTAATCATTTGCCTCTCTTTTATGACACTCTTTGTAAACGGTTTGAGAGAGAAATCAAATGGGAATCAGTTGTAAAACGAAAACATCAATGCCTTGACTCAAACCATTTGCCAACACGTGATCTCTCACTAAATGACAAATACTTTCATTTCATAAACACTCAAAACTATCTTTTCTTCGGATTATTCTTCCGCTTCTAATTACCACTATTTTAGTTGATTAATAGTACTTAAGAGCCATTTGAAGACATTTTGGATCGCTTTCAGCCATTTATTTATCATAAGTGGTCCAAAAAGTGAGGGATGAGTTCAATTGAGTGGAGGACAGGCGGGAGACCGCTATTAAACATATGATTTGACTTTAACTCAGTTGACTTTAATTTGATATTTTGTTTGGTTTTTGTTGAAAACTGTTTTCAATGAGTTTTAAATATATTGCAATTGTTTTGAACCGATGGCAGTGATGTGAGAGTAGTTTGAATGCAAAGACAAACCGATTTGGGACCGGTATCCGTGTCCTTGGATTCGGTTGTAATGAATTGCCATTAAATGCATTCATTGGTATTGAATTGTATGCTATCTATTGGAGAGACTGTGAAGTCAGCCATCTTTGAGGCAAAACATCACTATTTGTGCAGAAAAAACAAAATCATTTGAAAGAAGTCTGAATGAAGTCTCACCCGAATAGCTATCAATTCATTGGTTAGTTGAGAGTCAAATCAGTTTAGAGGGTATTTAAGGACCGATTCGGTAGTGATTTGTTTTGTAAAACGTGGCGTACATTCATATCATGATTGGGAGTTGGCTTTCAATACATTGTAGACATAGTCTGAGCACAGACTCAACACTGGGCACAGCATAACAGCCATCAAAGCTCTACTAAAGTGCGCCTTAACTCAAAAGCCTCTCTTTATATATGAGTTGAATGAATGAAATGTAAACTATTTGTGTCTAAAGCCTCCGCTCTTCTCCTTTCACTCAATTGGCTTAAATGAGACCAATTTATTTGGTTATACTCTTGGCCACTGTTGGCTCATCTTCATCCTCTTCAGAGAGTCTTCATTTTGTTGGCCTTTGATTCAGTCTTCACTTGAATTTAGTTAAAACGAGAGAAACAATGGTTTATATAAATGATATGTTATTAACTAAACCTAACTTTTAGACCAAACGTTAGTAACAAATGGGTTCTTAATCGCAAACTCTGTTGACGTCATCTGATTTGCCATTTGTTTAGCCAAAGATATTCCCTCCACAGTGACAACAGTGGGACAGCCATAACAGCACCACTTGTTTTACAATATTTTGCGCAAAATCACTAAATTCTTCAATTCTTTACTCAACTCTCGACTATATTTGTCTGAATTTTTTTCAAAACGAGAAATAATCGAAAAATTAAAGATAATTAAAGACTGAAATAATGCACTTTTTAGATAACATTTGTTTGATTGCAGATCAAAGACTTGAATTTAGACAACTGTCGCGCCACTAATATTGTTGGCCTCTCAGAAGAGTTCTCTAATTTGGAAAGTCTTAGTCTAATAAATGTTGGTCTGACCAGTTTGAAGGGATTTCCCAAACTTCCAAATCTGAGAAAATTAGAGCTCAGCGACAATAGGATATCGGGCGGACTCAACCTCTTAAGTGGAAGCCCTAAACTCACACATTTAAATCTGAGTGGAAATAAAATCAAAGACATCGAGACATTGGAACCCCTGGTATTACCCCTAAACTCAATAGAATTAGCCTTTTATTAAATCTGATTATTTGACGCCATTCAGAAAGATTTCAAAAATCTTAAGAATTTGGATCTTTTCAATTGTGACGTCACTTCTGTCGATAATTATCGCGAGAAAGTGTTTGGTCTGATCTCATGTCTTAAATATTTGGACGGATTCGATAGAGACGAGAAAGAGGCAGAAGATTCAGAAGCAGATGAGGAAGACCTCAATGACGACGAAGATGGCAATGATATCGATGGCGACAGTGAAGGTTTGTTCTTAGTTTTAATTTTGGGAGCCGTCCCCTCCCCTCCCCTCCAATCTATTTTTTGTTTGGAAATTTTGTAAAATATTTGAAATCGAGCCCTAATTTGATGCACTAATGATCTAATGATTAGCAATACTTTTGTTGGGATTTCAAACAAAATTTGATTTAATTTTTATTCAAATTATATTCGATTTGTGATCAGATGAAGACGAAGTCAATATCGACGACGAAGAAGATGATGACGAAGACGGAGAAAATGATGACGAAGACGACGAAATCGAAGGCGAAGTCGGCCTGAAGTACTTGACTAATGACAACATCGATGTCAGTTTACTCTTTGTTTTGATTTGTTCTTTGAAACTAAATTTTGATTATTAAGGAGGAGAGCGAAGGAGAGGACTTCAATCCTGACGGAGTCGATGACGAAGAGGAAGAGATTGAGGACGAAGAAGAAGACGACGACGAGTCTGCGACAAGAGGTCAGAAGCGAAAGTTGCCCGACGACGGCGATCCGGGGGCCGACTAAACGCCAATCGTTTCTCATTCGAGCATTTTTTCGAATAAAATTTCATTCTTTTCATTAGTTCTTTTCGATGACATTTTTATTACACTTTTCATAAATAGAATTACTTTTGAAACAAATATATTCTTTTAAATTTTGTTTTCTCCAAACGATTACAACTCATATCTCACTCATCATTATATAAATTGATTGGATTTTTGTTAACAATCAGAATATGTTGTATCGGAAAACCATTTATTTTATTTGATTACTAATTAATTATAATTTTAAGTAAACAATGAGTTTATTCGATGCACTTTAGGCCAAACCAGTGTTGGTCTTAAGATGGAGTGCATGTCATGTCCTCTCAATTACTGTATTTAACGCATTTTTTGACCACTTATTGCTCTAATCATTCGATTATTGTTATTAAAGACAAATTTAGACCAAATTTTGAATTTATTATACTTTTACTGTTAATTATTGTTTGAATAATTAGAAAATGTCTTATATTAGAGTAAATGCAAAGTTTATTTACTCCGTTGTTGTCTTTTGTG
>JAQGBD010001010.1:0-20219 GCA_034698165.1 Punctoribates punctum | reverse complement strand
GATTTATTCACAACAATAGTAATTGCATTCAATTCGCAAAACACTTTCATAAGACAAATAAATACCAAAGACTTCTCAAACGATAATTTCATTCATCTCTTAATACAAACAAATTATTTTATGAAAATAAGTATTCATTGATTTGTTTTCAAAAAGGTCTCTCTCTCTCTCTCCCTCTCTCTCTCTCTCTCTCTCTCTCTCTCTCTCTCTCTCTCTCTCTCTCTCATCAAAATTGATAGATATATGCAATCAAATTGTATTCTCCACAGAGCTAATGCATTGATTGAATGGTAGGAAAACCTCTACCAACCATATAATGGCGCGAATAGTTATTACCGTTCCTTCCATTCCTTCTATTAGGAATACTCTTGGAAAACATAAAAGAGAGGCACAAACTCTGTTGGGATTAACAAAAGTTTATTATAGATAAACAGGCATTCAATGTGTGAGACGTTGAATGTGTTCACAAATTTAGTCGATCGACGCTCTCATCTCTGCTCACAAACCGCTGCATCTGTTAAATGAAAAGATGTGCTCAACATTAGGGACAGACCAACAATAGGCAACTGATAGAGTCATTGTTTTTCAAGCCATCCAAAGAGCACAGCATTTTGGTCGGTCCGATACCAACATCTGCTCGGCTTATATCGCAAATCCATTTCCTTAAAGTCGAACAAAACTTTCCGATTGAAGACTTAATCCACTCCTCGAAGAAAATTGCATTCAATTAGTTGTGACTATTTTTAGCTCAAATTTTTTGATGGCTTAT
This sequence comes from Punctoribates punctum, assembly GCA_034698165.1. Taxonomy (NCBI): domain Eukaryota; kingdom Metazoa; phylum Arthropoda; class Arachnida; order Sarcoptiformes; family Punctoribatidae; genus Punctoribates; species Punctoribates punctum. The sequence goes on along the minus strand of JAQGBD010001010.1, from coordinate 19,450 downwards.
TCCGAGCTCTATTCTGAACTCATATTTTGACAAAACTAATGAATTTGAAAAATGAATTAAATATCATTTTCTTCACTTTAGACGCAAATAATTAAACTTCAAACACATTTCAAACAATCTTTTTCTTTAAGACAAATATCATCGAAGAAATAATTTTCAAAACTAATTACGTGTGAAATGCTTACTGAAAATGACTTATTTTTCATCACTTTTAATGAAATGAAAATAATTTTGTTTTTCATCTCAAGTATCGGAAAAATAATTTGTGACAAAAATTTTCGCCAATTTTCTAATATTAATATCATTTGACGGCAAAAGAAGACGAAGAAAAAGTAATTTTGATTTCGGAAAATCTCAAAATCAAATTGAATGCAATTTATTATCTCAACGACGAGTCAATCTATAGGACCTAAACTTTTCGTACATTGACTTCAATTAATTCAAATTTAATGTTTTTGGACGAAAAAATTTTCTGTCGACTAAAGAGTTGCACCAAATCTGATAAGAAATTAATTGAGAAAAGATAGCGAATGGATGTCTCCAACGGTTTAATGAATTAACGATAGGTTTTCACTCAAATCAAACCCTTTGTCAATAGGATAACAATTTCTAATTTAAATCTCATTTCGTTTGATATTAACTTTTTTAATGATCAGTAAAATTGTCTTCTGTTTTGTTTTTGTAATAAAACTGTGATTTTCTTCCAAAAAGATGATAAAAGAGTGAAAAATATCAGCGGAAGAGAAATCATTAATAAAGTGAACATTAGATACGCCGTCATTAGAGTGAAGGCAAAAATCAATTTTTGAATATAGAGTTAACAAAAATTGTTTGACAGCCAACCGATGCACTCAAATGATGATCAGTGAAAGTTAGAGTCATAGGAAAGGGCTTTCGCTATAATTAATTGTGAAACGGCTTATCTGTTAAGCACTCTGTATGTGAGCCCTTCCATCCCTTCCATTGCTGCCATCAGTTATATAACTGGGATATACTTTTATTAGTAAACTATTCGTAGCTTTGGATACGAAAACTAAATTGCATTCCATATTTGCAACTAAGATAAGGATTGATATGTCGAGAGGGAAGGGATTCGAAAGGGATACCACACACAGAGAGGAGCCGACAGACTTACACTCAATTACCACGAGATATACAATTCTTGTGCCGAGAGATACACAAAGAGATGTGTTTTGGAAAATGACTTTATTTTCTGATTGAGTGACAAAAACTAAATAATTTCCGTATATTTCAATAGAGTTGACTCGAATATAATTTGCTGCTTAATCCAGATTAGAGAAAATGAATATTTCATCATCATATAATGAGCATGCCAATTAGGACCTAATTTGTTAAATGACCAGTTGAAAAGTGACGGGCAAATGGTCTGTAATAGTAACCAGAATCTAATGAATTACAACAATATGGGCACTAACTGTAAGACAGGCCATAATTAGATAAGCATCGGATGAACCGACTATTTTACGCACAGAATAATGCGATAAAACATATTTTTATTGCTAATTGTCCTGAAATATGAATCGCATTCTGAAGACCTGAAACCAGATAACAATTATTATTTGTTTGCTCTTTGTTTGCGCCATTTTTTGTCTAAGAAATGCTCAGAATATTTATGGCAAACAATATTCATAGAGCACTGAATTCCAGACTATTATTCCGGTTCAGTTGTCATACCATTGGAGTGATATATAAGTAATGAATTTTATATTTTCCTCCAAACGTATAATAATATTCGTGTGTTTTCACTGGCGTTGAGACCTATTATACGAGAAGAACATTAACCATAACACAAATACTAAACACATTTTTATCCGAGAAAAGTCTAATCAATCTTTGTTATTATGATAAGCATAACAGTTGTAGTTTATATTATTTTTAGATCTTTGTTGTGTCGCTCCTATTATTCTGTTCACTGCTTCTAATCTATTATAAATGAGACCTAACTTCTGCTTTCATCTCAAGTAAAGTAAAATCATGTCTTTCTTCATACGTTTCGCTGTTTTTATAAATAATTGAAATACTTTTAATATTAAGAAGAAATGTCTTAAATTTAAGCAAACATTTGTTGAGAATTCACTTAAAAGTGAATAACTTTGATATAATATTCATTAAAACATATATTAATAAATATTAAAATGAATTCTTATTACTATTTCTTTGCATTTTCTTAACCACAAAATGGGTTTTGTTTAATAAAAATGGATTTTTAAATAATAGTTGAAATTTTATGTAGAATTCATTAAAATTAATTGTCCGGGAGTTGAGTCCATTCCCTATTCTGATAACAAAGAGTCTAATTATAGAAATATTTAACATAAATTGTTTGCTCATTAATGCAAATACCAGTTATTAAAAATTGTTTTTGACATCAATTTCAAAATACTTTTGAATAGATTTTCGTCTATTTATTTAAGAGATTAAACATTAGAAATGTAAGAAAAAATTCAAATACGTTTTGAGTCATCAGACGAACAAAACGACAAAAATTTAATACATTTCTAATCAATCAAAAGGTTTTCTCGTGAAGTGTATATTCATGTCATTCACTTCATGGCAGTGAATTCAATATCTGAGGCCCGACTCCAACCCAGAAATCGATTTCAATTTGAATTTGATTTGCTATACATTTATATAACTTGTTTATAGCCCACGAATAAAATGCTTTCAATCTATTGACAAAATGTTTGACATATTTGTTTTTAAGCACACGTTTTCTCGTCTCTGCCCTCAAAATACTTAATTTAATTAAAGAACACTTCAATCCTCTGAATTTCATCTATTTTTTACCCACATTTCACTCATGATTTTCTGCTGCCCTGGAGTTGAATCACAAATATTAAGAGATTAAAAATATTTTGAATAAAAATAATAAAATTTCTCAACACTTGAATCATTCGATTGGAATGAAAGGCATTTTTGAAAAGTCCTCTAAAATTGAGTCTCAAATGTTTGTCAGAATAAGTGGTTTTCAAATGTGTTTTACAGTTAATTAACTTTTGTTTCAATAAAAAAAAAAACAGATTTCGAGAATAAATTGAATTCTTGTGTTTGAAAAGCAAATGAGTTTTACTTATTTTGCTTCTTTAGATTCGAGTTAATTATCTCACAATCTATTTGTTACAAAGGATTGGATGTCCAACAGATTCTTTGTGTTCTCCCTGAGCACTGACAAGACATGATTTCCATGAAGTCAAGACTAATCCCTTGATTATTGCTCAGAAACTTCCGGAAATTTTTTTCGTTTCCCAGAAGTTTCACTGAAATTGTGTTCAAAACTGTTTCTGTGTTTCGAAACCGATTTTCTGTTAAACAAGTTTTTTGTCTTTCATTTGTTGGACAAAAACAGAGAATTTGTCACAAAATACAAAACAAAGGGAAAGACGAGAGTGAGGGGAATGCATGAGAGAGGAAAACCTCAAATTGTGATCTTCTAAGTCTACTTAAGTCTGACTTTCTTATTATTTATCTCAAAGTATGCAATCAAATGATAAAAACAATGACATCCAAGATGATCTGATTCATCGCCGATCGACCTCCACTCAAATCAAATCTATGTTTATTGTTGATTTAGCTTGATCGAATGTTTTCTTTTTCTTAATAATTTGAGATAAATCTATAAGTGTGGCAAGATTTGAGAGATAATCTAGTTAATTTTGGAAACATATATCTTCAAATTTTCGGTAAAAATAAGATATAAGCAAAAGGTTTGAGGAATTTGATTGAAAATAATTGAAAATGTTTTGTGTTTTTTACGGAATGGCTTGACTACAGTCACTACACCCTTATTGAAGTACTCTAGCAATAAGTGAATGACAGCCAAATGGAGAGAGAAGTCAGACAATAGGGTTGTGTTAATGCAGTTGTTTGGCATCACTGGATCTGATGGAGAGAAAGACAAATATCGATTTCTGATGCAATTCATACCTATTATTGTCTATATTCTGCTCTTTTGTAGCAAATATTTGGCCAAAAAACTAAATAAAAAGATTACTTGAGTTCTGTTACCATTTAATTTGATTTTCAATCTGAACTGAACCGGATATAAAAATATAGCTCTCATAGCAATCAAATTGAATTCTGAGACTAAACGAAGAGAATGTTTCATATATTTGTTCACAAAGTTATGTATCGAAAAGAATTTGATTTTATATTAAATATAACTCTTTGTCGGAGAAAATCAAATCTAATTTCTTTTGCTTATGATTTATGTCTTTTGCGGTCAAAAACATTTTGAAGTCAATTGTTTTCGACATTGAATTATATGCAGAAATATTTCAAAAAAAAACCGAAAAACAAAAAATAAATGGAATATAAGCTGTTATGAAATGGTTAATTCCTCAAATCGAATCCTGGTATGTTCAAGGAAGGTTCTTGCAATAATAAACAAAGTCTTTTTTAATAAAAATCTAATTGAATTTCAAATAAAATGCATAAATAGCTTCATGTTTATTTTTGTAGTAATACTCTTACTCTTATTCGTGACACTAATTCACTATTTATTTGACTTTCGCTTCGAATTGCTTTCAAAACTCATATAAAACTTAAATATGAAAAATGACTCAAATTATTATTTGATGTCTTATTTGAAAAATAAATATAATTGAGTTAATGGTAAATAAATTTCTAGTTATTGTCGTTAATGTTTGTCGTTCTCATGAAATACATTCAAGAATATACTTAAATATATTTTAGAGATAAGCAAGCATATTTAACCAGAATTTAATAAACGACTTTTGCTGAGCCAACAAAATATATCAAGTACAAATTCTTAGAGGATTTGAAACATCTCTTCTTGAGTTAAGAACAGACAAAAGGTTTTTGCAAATAATTTCATTTTATAATTGGATGTTATGTGAGTGCACTCGAAGGCTAAATATAACTCTAATTTACTTTTTGAGTGTTTTGATAGATGACACAGACATCCGATTCCTCTTCACAACACACACACAGATTCTGTGCTTTTGGATACACATCTAATTAGTGAAATATGTTTTTGCTTTACCCAAAAAATAGGAAAGCCTTCAATTAGATTAACTTTTAATTCTTAATCCATAGAAAACGAGTCATTAGTTTATTGAAGATAATTATGGTTAACGGAAAAACTCATTTGAAAGTCAGACAAGAGATGTGCTGATATGCTGTTCCCTTGAAGCTAATGGCATTACAATTCAGTGTTTTTTTCTGCCCGTCGACTGACATAAGCCGGGTATGAGATGAAAGCTGTTTCAAAGAACCTTTTGCTCAGTTCTCGTCTTAATTGCAAATTTCGTCAATACATGTGTGAACACAACCCTTAAGACAAATTATTTCAATACTGACTTCAGCTTAAGTGTTGCTAAACTTGTACTCCAAGTGAATTACATTAAACACTAATCATTGCACAGAATATTTTCACTGAACTATTGAGAAACTCACAAAAGGATCGGACAATCAATAATGCAAAGCATTAATAATCATTCAATCAATTGGAGAAAAATCTGGAATAAAAACCGAGTGTTTCTCTTATTTTCTAAAATGAATGTAAATTGAAATCAAGTCTTTGGAAAATTTGATTTCAAACAAAAGGTTTGAGGCCTAAGAAAATTCAATTTCAATCAGGAATTAATAATTCACTAAACACTCAAATATAGGGATCGGCTCTTCTTTGGACTGAAATTTGTTTCAATTTGATTGAAAGCACAGTCAGATTATTATAATTTGAGGTCAGGTCCCAACAGAAAAGACTAAAATTTTTTATTCAATTGAATTTATCAGACGTTTAGAAAGTTTTCTCGGATTTCAGATTAACATTTGAATGGATGAGTGGGAAGAAAATGATTGAAAGGGAGAGTGGAAAACACGCCATTTGAATGACAGTGAATTATTTATGAGAAGAGACGCTAAGCACAGGGTTAGGGTTGAGATGTGTGGCACCAAAAAATGATTGTCCATTAAATATATTACGAGTGAAGAGATGGAGAAATCCCAGTATTTTTCTCTGCACTTCATTGAACTCTTTGTGAAATAGTTTTTATCCCAAAAGTGAAATGAAATAAAAATTGAATGTCTTTTGACTTAAAGTTCAGATAAAATAAAGTTTCAAAACCAGAAAATTTAGGCAAAAAGTTTTGACTCTTCTTTTAAATCAAGAATCAAAACCTCGAAATCTATTTATTGTGTTATATATTACGCAAAAGAATTTTCATTTCAAATATCGGGGAATCGTTTCACTTAATTCTGGTTGAATTCTTCCATTCAAAAGCAGTGAATCCTGTGCTCCGAACCGTTCACTAACTACCGCTTCTGCCGGTGCTCTTCCTTTCTGGTCCCTGAGTTCTGTTTCCTATTTTTCTGACACCAATAGTGACCTCAAAAAATCAGAGTTCAGAAAAATATTTGCTTTTCATCGCATTTGAGTATTGAATAGAGTGAATACAGAGCTCAGTATTGAGTCACTCCTTGTAAATGAGATGAGCACTCGACTGATGAGAGTCTCCGTCCCTCTCATTAGACAGACTTCTGATGAGTTTTTCCTTTGGGTTCAACTGTGAACAGCACTTCAAACCATAGATATGTTAATAAATTTTCGCTCATATATTAGCTCAATGTTAGCCAAACTTAACACTGACTTCAGTTTAATATTGATCCGGATTTTTGGACGAGTGCTGTGTCTGTGCAGCCATTTATTTATTGAGTGAGAAGTTATATGAATGCGAAAAGAGATTCTGCAAAATATATTCCGATCCTTTCGCCCAAACCTTTTTTTGTAACAAAAATACTCCACTTGTGAAGTGCAATATTGCATATGAAGGGCTCTCCTGTTGTTATATCCACTGCTTATATAGAAAATTCAAAGCTTATTATTGTATGGCATCGGTTATATTCATGGCACAGGTCTTCCCACCAGATATTACAAGACGTGATATCGTATATTAAAAAAAGTTTGGATAAAACTCTGTTTTCATTCACACAATAAATGCTAACGTTTTTAATATAAAGAGAAATTTCATTTTGAAATTTTCATTCATCTGATTATATCCTGAAATTTGTATCAATGAACTTATCTTCACTGCCATTCAATTTAATGATTGATATTTGAAAATTATTTCCTAAATTAAATAACTTTTTACTGAACAACAATTGAGAAAAATGACATTGGATCTCATCAAACGGTCCTCTATTGTAATGAAGTGACATTTTAGGGACTCTTTTAGTATAAATCAATTTCATACTTATCTTGGATAAGTTATTCAGTTGAAGCTAAAAAAGCAACTAGTAAAAAAATTTAAAATAAATTAAATAAAAAGCTTTTAACTAAATTCAATAAAATTTAATATTAATGAAAATATCGAAAATATTTTCAATAATTTTGAGTTTTCTTTTGATGTAAATATAATATTAAATAATATATTATTTTAAAAGCATTTAAAACTAAAAACAGAAAAGAAATGATTAATTAAAGTCAGAAAAAATTAATTTAGTTTATAGTCAATACACGAATCAAATGTAAAATTGAAAACATTAGGCATTTTGTTAATTAACTTAAGTCTTGTTTTGAGCAAAACTCAATTCAATTAGAAGTAATCTTACGCTCAGCACAACTCTACTGACAATTGGAATTTCAAGTGAAAAATAGTGCCTTTCGTTAACCAAACATAACATTTATTATATTCAAAACTGAGGCAAATATTTGTTTGACTCAAATAATTGATCAAAAGTTGGCAGACATTCAAATGAAAACAAATCTTCATTACTATTATTGCAGTAATAGTTTGTCATAAGTAGTGAACAAATGAAATGAATTTGATTTCCAGATGAAAGTAGATTCAAAATAAATACAGAAGAGAGAGAGAGAGAGAGAGAGAGAGAGAGAGAGAGAGAGAGAGAGAGAGAAATGCATTACTTAATGAAAATGCAATTCTGAATGAAGTTCTGGAGAAAAAACTAATGAAATAATACTTCTTTCAAAACAGAAAAGTCTGAAATGAAATAAAAAGTTTGATTCATAGGAAAAACTAAAAACGAATAAATTTTATGATTCAATAAAAGAGGATTTTTTCAAAACAAAATTTTCCATTAAGAATGAGATAATTCGGTTACAGAACTCAATTGAAGCGCTAATTTTATTTGATCTGCTGATAAATTTTCAATAATATGAATCCGGCGTTCCTTTCATCAAATTATTAATTATGGAATTCATTTATTTCTATTTTCATTTCATTCTTAATATGAGCATGTTCACTCGCACAGAGTTGTAGAGCAGATCAATTAAATCGAAAATCAATTTTATTGGGAAATAGAGTAAAACTGTTGGAAGGGCTTCAAAGAGGAGACAAAATATCGATAAGTCCTCTCCTGAAAGACTGAAATTTAATTTCGCTGTCTGTGTGTGAAAGTGTAGTTCAGAGTTAAGGAGAGGACTGGTATGAAAACTTTTTAGATTATGAAAGGAAATTGCATTTTTGTGCAGAGTTTGACTCATAGCCACTCAATTCTCAATACTCTCTTCAGATTCGATACAAACATCGCTCAGAATGAGAGACCAGTGGAGCAAAAACTTTGGGTCAATGAAAGACTGTATACCACTCTTCATATTATTGCAAATATGTGAAGCATTAGAACCAATGGCAGTCCTAATGCTGTCAAACAATGGTTGAGTGCAGTTCAGGTTATGTCTGATAATGATGGCCAACAATATTCAATGGTGTCCCTCTCGATCAGGAGCTCTCCATAATCTATATTCACCCAAACATTTGTTACGCTTTTTGTATTGCATTTCATATATCACTCGCCATATAATTAATTAGTGTTTCTCTTATGTAATTCAATGAGAAAAACGGCAAAAATTCCGGCGAATAAATAGTAATGATATAGTTCTGAGTCAGGGGTGGGTCTGAGCGCTGAGATTAAAAACTCCCCAAACGTAACGTCTATGAAATCGGAATAAATTTGAAAATTTGATAGTTTATCGAAAGAATTGGTTTTCGTTCACAAAAGAAAATCAAATTTATTTGAAAAATGGTTTTAAACAAATTTTTATTTCCAAATCATTTACTTTTCGGTACTTTTCTGGGAATCAATTTTTTCAAACAAAATTAAACCCAAAATATATTTGGCTGTCAGGGGCTCATAGAATAAGTCTTTCCCATTAGTCTAAATCATCAGACATTGAGTCCATGTCCTTTTATTCTTATGTATGCAATAAATGGCGAAACGAATGAGTGAATATCGCATACAATGAGAGGCTTTCCTCTCACAATATAAGGGAAACAGAGAGACAGAGCCATAGAGACGAGTGCATTGGCACTAATAAATTGGTCCCAAACCTATCCTTTATTATATGAGAGACTGATTTTGTTGTTCGAGTCGACCGAAAGATAATGAATGGACTCTAATAACACTCTTCCCATAGTATCGACAAAACTCATTGCTCTTCAAATAAGAGAGAAAACAATAATAATTACAGTATTATAGAAATTGTGTCCAATTCTATGATTCACTCCTCTATTGTTTGCCTATTAATTGATTCTCAGTGTTATCTTTGAGTTACATAACAATTATTTCATTCTGACTATAAATCATCTATCAATACATTGCTGGATAACATAATTTATGATTAAATAGGAAAACAAAATTCTGATAAAATGAAAATTTCACAAAAATTTTATGCCTTAACGTAAGATGAGATGGAAATTGCTTTGATTTGGAGCGGCTTTTGTGGTAATGTCTGAAAATTAAGTTCAATTTATTTGATGAAAGAGAGGACAGGCTTTCTCTCCAATTGCTTACTGAAACTCAATATAATGATAAGTAAAGTTAGTTTTGTGGCACAAATTTATCGCTGAATTGTTGCTTTTGGTTTACGGATTACTATTTTATGTTATTCTGTGTGAAAGGAGAGAAAATGCTGTCCAATGGAAAGACAAACTTTCGATAAATCTTATAAATTAAGTCCTATTTGTTGAGTCGTTTTGTGTCCGACACATATTCTTCGCTGAAGAAGAGATACGAATGGAAAGACTAAACGAAAAATTTGTTACGAAAAAGGATTTGTTTAAAGGCTTAGACCTAAGAATCAGAGAACAAATGGTTTCTTCTATTACTGGAGGCCATAGTATGTAATGAATGATACTTTTGCTCGGTATGTGATGTAACAGAGAATGATTGCTATGAAAGCAAATAATATAATATAACGGATGAATTTGATGAAAAATATCATTTGTTTCAATATTTACTTTTTTCATGGCATCGGATCCGAGACTTATTTGCCTTTTTCTCCCTTTTCTCTCTTCTTTTTGGAACAATTCTTCGCTAAAATATAAAATTTCGTTCATTCCTGTCATCTCATTATTCAGACCTCCCTTTCCTAACTGCCGGAAGACTATTTGGCTTAAAATTAACTTCAAATATAAGATATAAATCTTATGTCGAGTTTTTTTTTATCCAAACTATAATTAAATTTCAAAATAAATTTTCAATTCGTTTAAAATTCTTCAAAATTTTCACACTTTTCTTGAAAATAAGGGAACGAAAAGACTTTTTATAAATCAAATCAAACAAAACGCAAACAAAATCTATTTTAAATGTATTTTCAGACAATATATTCAAACAAACGAAAGCTTAAAACTATTTTATTTCAATTCCACTAATTGTCTGTTCATTGAAAACATTTCAGATTTATTGAACATTTTGTTTGAATTCCGCAAATATTTTTCTCAACAAAACTATTCAACGAAAGCATTGAACTGAAAACTGAATTCAATTCTCAGACAACAGTTCACTAAACCTATTATACAATCAAATAATTTCACTTTTCTTATGCAAAATCCGATTCAATTTTTTCGTTTATTCTCAACAGAGAATTCAAGGAAAATAATTTATCATTACTTTGAGAATAAGTTGAAAAAAAAGAATTGTTTGAGATTTGGATGTTTTTGACGGATTGAATATTAATTTTCCTCAAAATCAAAACCAATTTTCTTTTTTCAAACAAATTATTTTAAAAATTTGTGTCGAAATATGTCATTATTTTTGTCATTTCATAATTTTTATGATAAGTAAAAGTCGCTTGACTTGAGAAGTGTTTATCTTGGTTAATTTTGAAATATTAGTCTATTGAGCGACAGGTCTTATAAAAAGATATTCTATAAGATTTTGTGAACCACAGGGATGTCGAGCAGAGAAGGGAATGAATTGGCGGACATGACATTAGCGGACAAATACATTCATTAATCAGCCATTGCTCTGACCCTAAACCTGTGTCTACACATAATTCCCTTTTTCTGAGTGACCCTAAACTTAATCTCCAGTAAAATATTGGTTTTACTCTAAACAAGTGAACAGTCTTTGTGACCGACAGTAACTCCTCATCTGATTTGTTGCTCTCGACTCCAAATAAAAATGAGACTCAATTTGTTTGATCAGGATTTCAGCTATTACTACCCTTAAAATAAATGACCTTGCTCAGTATAGCTAATTTATAAAATAACTCTCTTTGGTCAGAATAGAAAAGCAAAACAATTTTCAATACAATGAAATAGTTTTTGATCGATGAAAATAACAGAAAATAGATATTATCAATAGGTGTTTGGTAGTAATGATCCACAACATCTATTATCTCCGTTTCAATGCCACCTTGTTATTTATGGAGAGGGAGAGAACAGTTATTTGTCCACTTCTCTGGACTTCAGATATTTCAGATGATATTTATGAACAAACAAGTATTCAAAGCCTTGAATAGAATTACTACAAATATCTTCTGAATAATAATAAGTATTTTTCAAAAATCACAATAAAAAAGAAGAAACGGAGGGAAGGGACCGAAAATTATATAATTCAAATAGTTTGTTATTATAGAGAAAAATTTTATCTATTTTTATATTGCGGTTAATCTAAACGACAGACACAAAGATAAATACAATTTATATGCTGAACGACGTCTGCATTGGAACAGGTATTGAAAAGAGGGGACAGACATATTACTCATACAGCCACTGAATCACTCATACGGAGAGGAGTGGAGAGACAGACCAGACAGTGAGCAGTCATATGGAGAAACCAATTATGAATATCAAATGCCATTCTTTTCCTGAGAGGTTTCCCATACGTTATCCCAAAAAAATTATTGGTTTAACGGTTCAGACATTGAACTGAATTAAGTATTTTTCATCTGACAAAAACATATTCACATTTCACATCATTTTTTCATTAATTATTATATTTAACAACAAATTTATTCAATGAGTTATAGTTAATAACTGTCACACGAATAGCTTTTGATAATTACTGCAATTCATCTGATCATTCATCAGCTAATGTGATCCCTCAAAAAAATAATAGCAAGGTAATCGAGTGGATATATTTATGATGGGTTTGATCGTTAAATCGTTTATTGAAATCCTGAGTTTCCCCCTAAAAGCCTCTTTCCTGCAAAACGTGTTTTTATTGAGTTTTGAAAAACAAAATAACATTTTGAGAGTCTGTCCTCCCGTTTCAAATTGTGCCGGTTTAGTGACTAACAGTGCTTGATCATGCGTTAACATTTCTATTGGAAATATAGATCTGATCCGATATTTCAAATGTTATTCAGAAGAACAGGAATGTTATGACTCATTAAAAACAAATCTAACGACAAAAATATGACTCAATATTTGATTCAAAGAGAAAAATAATATTGAGAGTAATGATGGGGGCATTCGGGCGAACATCATATGTGTCGACAGTTGTTATACTCTTTTCTGTTTTACAGTTAATACAAAGTTTGTCAGCACTGAAAACAGTTCTCTAAACCTGAGTTCAGATATTATACAGATTTTGGATCATTTCAAATAATAGCAGAGTTACTAAAACTCTAAAGACAAATGAGAAGAAGACTTGTCCGGACCAAATTAATGCACAATTTTCTCGTCAGTTTGGCTCTACTTCCAAGAGTATATTCATTGAAATCGTAAACAAAAACTAAATATTTTTTGGATTTTTCCGCATTGTTTCAAACGGTTCTCTAATTTATTATATTTTTTGCCCAATATTTTCCATTTGTATTGAGTAATCAGATTAAATGTTTTTCTAATTGAAGCAGTGTCAGTTTTACAGTCCTTGAATTAACTATCAATTCTAAAATGAAAACAAAGCTTAACTTATTTTATATTCTTAGATACTTTGTTACGAATTTATGAATTACCATCAATCAAATTCATTGAGTAATTTATTAAGAAATCACAGTTTAATGGCAGTTTAGCATGCTCAATTCTCAATTTTGGTTTGAAATTAGATGAAATATAAACTTAATTTGTCACAATAATTTATATAATGATAGAATGTAATTTTAATTTTTATAAAATGGCCTTGAAAACTTTCATAATCACTATTATAACTATAAATCAGTGCAAAAATTGCGTCAGAAATCTATAGCCATTAATACAATTGTAATACAATTATATCAATCGATAGAACTAATTGTTATCCAAATTAAACGAATCGATAGAATGGATGACTTTTTCTCAAATCATATGAGCACTGATTTTTGATATTTTTATAGCTTGACAATTTTATTTTTTCAAAAAATGTTTGCAAGTTTAAATGTAAATGTTATTTATTTTTAACGAAATGATCTAGCACAGCAAAGAAATAATTGACAATAAACATTCAATTCACACAAATTTAGATTCAAACACATTAAGAATAATTAAGTTTTATTCAAACACATAATTATTTATTTGATTATTCAAAACAGATCCATAACTAGAAAGTAATTGGAGACGGCTATAGCCAGGTATTGATAGAACTCCCAGTTATTCAGAGGAAACAAATCCAAACAATAGAAACCAATGGGAGGTCCACTCAGTTTCTCAATGAATGCCAATATCTTCAATCGTTGTCTTGAATTCATCCGAATATTTTTACACATAAATGAATATAAAGTTTTGTAGGGTTTGTGTGCATCGGATACGATGTTAACACACATTAAGTTTATGCCCAAAATAAAGAAAAAAGCCAGAATTGAAATTATTACTGAAAATATTTTACCAATCAACATTATGTCCTTCCTATGTGTGCCGAATAAAACTAACTGGATACTAAATGTTATAATAGTGTAAAAAATATAGAGGATTATTTTGCCCGGCTCATTCATATCCTTGATCATTCGTTCGACATAATTGTGTTCACTTATGGCCTGACTAAGTAAACGAATGTTCCTTTCCTTAAGACTTAACTCTATTTTAGTATTGATTTCTTGTAATTTGAATTTGACAAAGAGAGTGGAAGCGGCCCCCATATAAAACACCCCATAACTCATTACACAAGCATGGTAGAATATCGGACCTGTCACTACGTTCCAGAATATAAAACTTGCCAATAAATATAGTGTGAACTCATATTTGCTTGATAAAAGCAATGTTGAAATTATATGAATAGCCATATAGAATGTGTTCAAAAAAAAGTAAAAACCGAAATCGAAGATAAATCTGTTGACTATATTCAGAAAATATCCATATTTTCTGGCATTTGAGGCATTCAACCGATACTTAACTGTATTGTGTTTTATAGAATGCAAAGTGGATACAAATTTAAGTTTCCTGGATAACTCCAAGCACTCGACAACAATATCAATTAATAGAAAATTGGAAATGTAAGTTACCACGGTCATCGAAGCGAAATTACTGCCCAGAGTTGTGGTGAAGTCCATCATTATCATTGTGACGAAAGGGTCGGCCACAAGAGCAGAGGTGCTAAACCGTAGACAAGTCAGAAGAAGACATATTCTGGCCAATGTCACCCAGACTATTCTCATTCGTTTTGCCCTAATTCCAAGAACATATTCTTCTAAATTCCAAACAAAAACCAAATATTTTTTCGACTTTTTCTCCGACATTTCAAACGCTTTTCCAATATTAGAGTTATTGTCAACAAATTGATTATATTTTTGTCGAAATATTTCCATTTCTAATAAATACCTTTATTATTAAATACGTATATTATTCGCTCATTTAGTTTAAAGACTATTAGTTTTATTGAAGAGAAACTGAATAAACTATTGAATACTAGAATCGAATCCAAACTAAACTTATTTTAAATCTTTATAAATATTTGGTTTGAAATTTTTAAATTTTAAATTACTTAGAAATAAGATCTTTAGATCTAATCACATTTGATCATGCTCAAATCTTAATTTTGGTTTAAATTTTTATATAATGATGATATTGTTGTTGAAAACTTCTCAACTAATGTGTTTTTATTCTTAAAATATGTCCTTGAAAACTTTTGAAATCACTGCAAATGCGATACAGTTTACAATTTAAGCCAGAAATCTAAATTTATAGCTAGATCAATCAATAGAAGTGATTGTTATCCTAATAAAACAAATCAATAGAATTGCCAAAAATCTCATACTGAATGACATTTCAGAACAAATCTTTTTGTCTGACTTTTAGGAGGTCTTCAGGAGTTCTCAATCATTGCATTTGAAATATAAATAATGTCAAAACTCTTGTCATAGATATGAATATCCATTACTTTTATTACTGTTTTTCAGTCTATTTTTCGGGAAAACAAAAGCATTTCTTTATTTTTATTCACTTTTATCCATTATTTTGAGTAAATCTCTCGATTTCATCAAATGGCTGACGATTGCCTCCAATAACCCTTACTTCAAATGTAAGATATATTCGATTTGAAAACGAAAGTCAACAATAAACTAGGTCAGCCAATCATAAAAATCAATGCAATGCTGGTTTATGCTACTATTTCCTGGACTAGCATTGAATTAATCAAATTCTGGTGCAATAACTCATAAATAATTCTGATATCTGTTGGAAATCTCTTAAATTAATGAAAGACTTGATTAATAAAAACTGAAGACCCGTTCAAAAGCAAAGAAAAAGTTTTTTCTTAATTATATTATAAGTTGTAATACATTTATGTGGAGTAGAAATACGTGTTTTGGTCGCAACTAATTTGGTTATAGTATTGGTCCCGAGTTATGTCTAATAGCGATAATTCAATTACTCTTCCAAAGAGTATTAGATATCAGTGATGTTGTGCTGACCAAAACATAACACGTAGAGCTCAGCACAACAAAGACCAAAGAGAAGGGTTTTAACAGATTATGTTTCATCAAAATCTGTTAGAAACAGGCAATATAATAAAACTCCCCCTGGACAAATAAATCACATAATTTTTCGAATTATGACAATTGCTCCATAATCTCCACCACTAAGGAGTCTGAACTAATAAAGACCAAAATCTGTCCCTTTTATTGTGAAATTCAGATTTATCCATTAACATCTATGATTTCAAGCTTTAACTTGTTAACTTTCAATTGAAAAATGACTTTTCAATGAAAAAAACACAATTATGAAAACAATTTTTCAAACAAAATTCAAATCAAAAAACTGTTAAAATCAAAATCATTTGACAAATCACTTGTTGTCAACACTTTATTACTATTTTTAAATATAATTTGTGTTTAAATGAAGTTATTTTCAGAAAAGAAAATAATCAAAAAGTATTAGAAATGAAAATCTTATTTATTTTCTGTCAAAAAAAGTCCATTTATTGCAAGACTATGATTAATACTTATGGAATGCCAGCCACTGGTCATCCATGAGCCCCAATAATATCGGTTACTGGAGAGTCAGTGCTGACTACACAAGTATTTTGTTGCACAACATGTGAACAGAATAGAAATAATGCCATACTTTTGGCTCACATTTAATGATATTTTTGTGTATTTTATTATTTCATAAATTATATGAAATGCTTTCACTTCGAGGGACAGACCACAAGAACACTACAAAATATTGAATATTTTTTATTCAGATAATTCAGATAAATGTGCAAGCTATTATCGAAGCCCTGGGTTCTGACAAAGTTTTACAAATCAATTGGGATATACTCCAGTATATGTACTCCATTTGAAGTGTATTTCCCAAATGAATTGCGAGTTCATTAACGAACTGAGCGATCGCTACAATCAAACAATAGCTCAGAATAGAGTGAATATAACAGTTGAGTGACACCGGAGTCCATACAAAAGATATTATTCTCCGAAAACTTAGTTCAGGTCTTGAATTGAAAAAAAACTTTTCCTCAAAATTCAAGAATTTCTAATTAAAAAACATTTATTTATTTTGACCACAAATTCAGAGGTAATTGGATCTGAAATAAAAGGTTTTACTAATTTTGCGATTAAATACACTAATTATTTATTCATTTACGAGATTCTGTGGCCAATAGATTGGGTAATGTTTGGGGAACCACACAAACAATTGAGGCATAACTGTATGTACTCGAGATTAACAATCGTGTGATATATTACTGGCCATCAAATGATCTGAATATTTAATTTGATGGCAACGAAGACCCGATTATAATAATTTGAGCTGAAATCCCATCACAACAATTGTAAGGCACGAACGGAGGAGTGTTGGGCACCGGACCATCTCTGCCGCAGACTATTCGCAGCCAATAACTTATGGATGAAATGAGGAATTCATGCATTGCTAAAAGAGGAGAGGCTTAACACTGGGCTCTCACTATCGATACGTGTTTATGTCGTTCCGTTAAATTCCAATATAAATGACATTCAAACCAAAGTTCCCCTCAGGTTCTGGCGGAGGAAACCCTATGTGTGTCTGAGTGTGGCTATCAATAAGCAAAGCGCGTGGAACAGCACTTCACACGCAATACTTGTGCCAAATGGGCTTTTATTATATGCAAAATAAATCATAGGTTAGTTTATTAGAAATAATCGCACGATTGCCGAAACCTCAGAGCCGTGGCTCACAGCTATCGCAGGCCTACAGACAAACCGAAAAACTTCTTGACATTTGAAATAAACGACTTATATCTCAAAAACACATTAAAAGTCATTCAAAACACTGAAATGTTCGAAAACAATGCATTCATTCAATATTATGACTCATTTTATTAGTTTTCAGTTATTATTCACACGATTTTCAATTAATTTCAACCATTTTTGAAGAGAACTAAACAAAAATATTTCATATTATTCACTATTTCAGTGGAAATTTTAAAAGAATCAAGAACAAAAAGTCCAACAAACTGTTAACATTACAATAGCTATTAAAAGTGCAAAGGATATGGAATTTTGATTATTTCTAAAAATTTAATTAAAATAAACAATTGTTTACAAAAAAGATGAGAATTGAAATTTAATTAAAACTGTCCAAGTGTGTAATCACATTATGGTCATTGTTTAAATTATAAAAGAAGTTACATTCACTCTCACCAATCAATGGTGTGTTTGCAATCGGGGATAGTTTTGTTGAAAAATCAAATTTTTAGTCCGTTTTCAAAATTAATCGAAACGGAAAACAGATCTGAATATAAATTCAATGACCTCTCAACTAATTAGGAGAAGTGATCTTGCAACACTAATGCAATATTTTGATTAGAAATGATTAATTGAAGAATAAAGTCAGTGATAAGCGAGAGGTTCCATATTTTTCTCCACCAAAACATTTATTAATCAAATGTTCAGAACTTAAATATACTCTAATTGTGAGAAATGTCATCAAAAACGTGATGAATGTTTCGCCGAATATCTATTGAATTCTTATCACCGAATGATTTATTACTTCTATTTCCTAACAAATGATATTAAAATCGCATTTGTATTCAAAATGTTTGTAATTATCTGAAAAAGTGCTGAAATTTTGCATCAAGTAAAAAGAATTAAACAGGACCAAAACTTTCCACAATTTGAAAGTCAACTTTAGATCACTGAAAAATGCTCTTGCAAAAAAAGTTATGTGAGATATTGATTGTGACAATATTTGAAATTCAAATACTCAAAGCAATCCATTTATTGCAAGTTTATTTCAAAGGGCATTCAAAGGACAGTCAACTTAGGAATAAAAACCAATTGAAAAACATTGGGTTTTGTTTGAAATGAGACAAATAGCGGACATCTAATCAATAATTGGCAGCAATTCTGATGCAAAGCACATAAAAAAGCAATTGATTCCTATTTTTTCAGTCGTCTTATTCTTGAAATAATAGGTCTCATAATTTTCCTCAACAATCGTTCCGACAAAAAGTCCACTAAAACCATGGGTTAGGACTCCCGCGGGTCGACATACAAAGCAGTTGTATAAATGGCGAAGAGAATGATTGCTTTGAACTCTCCCGGGAATGACCACAAGTTAGAAGAATAAGGACTTCTCGCATCTCACCTCAATTTGCTAGATCATTGACTGCTGTCAGCTTGTCAAGAAAATAAGTACTTGAAATATGCAAATATTATAACAATTAGTCATGGTCTTATTAGTTTAATTTTCTTGAAATTGTCTATTAGTCATAATAGACTATGACTAACAATGAGCCAGAACAATTTAATAAATTAAATTCATTTCTTATTCTGTAGGAAATATAACGCCATCTATTGATAAGAATTTCATCTAATTATTCATTCAATAAAGGAATATGC